>JAQFZM010003535.1:0-10953 GCA_034695785.1 Galumna obvia
CTTTCGTTAACCATAAATATAATCCACAGAAGAGCCAATAATTCAAAACCCAATGAAATAATAAAACAGAGGCTATAGTTTCTAATTTCACCAGTGTGAAACATTGGCTTCTGTACTAATAGATAACCACCAAGGGATGAACCAATGGGCACGGCTAGATAAAATTTTAAAAAAATACTTTAATTATATTTGTAAATTGAATTATAATTTTTATATTAATTAAAATTTTCAATTAAAATACTATTTAAAATCTTAAATAATATTTAAAATTTTTATTTAAAAAAACAATTTATTTTAATTTACGTCATAAATTGTTTACCCTATATGACCAAAATAGTGGGGTGTAATTCAAAATAACCCTTTAATCGAAAAATTTCTGAATACATCCCCTTAGCTTTTGTAATCTTGACATTGAATAATATACTAATAATCAGGCATGGCAAAAGGTAGAGGTTCAAAGGGGTATAAGTGGATAATTTTGAAAAAGACCAAATATTGCTAAAAAACAAATAAAACATCATTTTTAAGGCTTTATCTGACTTACATTACTTTATTAAGTCATATTTTAATGCATTTTATCAAAGATAATGCAAAAAACTAAGAATATTAGGCAAAAAGGCAATTATGTAAAATTTTCAAAATTTTTAAGAACCAAACTTTAAGCGTAAAAGCATGATTTTTGTCGATTTTATGCAATTATTGAAGTTTTTCTTTAACCTTCTTCAAAATTTCATCCATCTTTTGATTTTTTCCTGATTATTTTCTCTTTTTTGCCTATTTTTACGAATTTTCCCTTCTTTTTTTCTCTTTCTCTAGGGGGTCCTCTATCCCTCGTTTAAGGCTTGGGTATATTTCCGATTTTTGGCTCCAAGGGATTATTCCGGAATAATATTCACCCTGCAAATAATACTTTCTGAATATATCTCTAACTAGTTAGCTTTTGTAATCTTAAAATTGAATAAAATATTGATAATATAGTAAACGGGTATGTAATTTTTAATTTCTTTATAATTAGTATTATCCGATATTATAAAATAAATTGCTGCTTTTAGATTCTATTTATAATTATTTTCCTTTAATTAAATAAGGAGTAATTCATGTATCAAAAATAAATAAAACCAATATATTTTGTACTTTTACTATTTGATTTAAAGTAAATCAAAGTAAAAGTATAAATTATAAAAAGCATTTATTTAAAATATTACTTAATTTTAATATATTTTATAATTAATTTATAATAACTAAAAATAAAAAAGATGCAGACCCTTCTTAGAGCCAAAACTTTGATAAACATTTTAAAACATATTTCAATGAAGTAAATGCGATTAATTTACAGTTTTTAAAATACTAAATAAATTAATTATGAAATATAATACAGTGTATTCTCCCAGATATTAATAGGAAAATGCACGGAGAATTTGATTATAACTGGGAGATTTCACAAATCCAAGAGTCACCATTACAAGATTGCAAAGAAATAAAAATATAACTTTAGTCTTAAAAACACAATTTTATGCAAAAGTCTAAAATTAATACACATCATAATTTTGATTATGTAAAATCCGTTATATTTGATATTATTTTAATAATGATAACTAAGTCAAACAACTTTTTTGCTAAAAGCGTTTTGATTAAACTTAAATAAAGTTGTATTCAGAATTCAATATTTAATAATAAATTTGATTTTTTTTATAAATTTTAAAACTTATTGTTATAAGGTAACTTTATCGCTTTGAAATTTTTTTTTATTTCTATTTTATAATATCTAGATTATATTGGTGAAAAATGCTTGGAAATCCATAAATCCATTCATGTTTTATAGAGGTTCAAGCGACTTACCATAGTTCTGTCCAAAACTTTATATTAAAGATTAAATTACACTTTATAAATAATTTTTATGAAATTAGAAAAATTTTGAAAATTCTGCAATAAATTAAAATAATACCTTCCATTAATAATTTCTATAAGCATTAACAACTTTTTTCCTTTTTTCGGTTAAGTTGATTTTTATGAAAAGAAAATTTTTCAAAAAGTAAAGCAAAAACAAATCTGGTATTATAAATAAGATATCTAAAACAATAAATTACTTTAATAATCGTGTAATTATTTTTTCATTATTTCAAAATAAAGTATGCATGATAAATACTAACCCTTAAGATCGCTGCAGCCTAAGAATTTAAATTATTTGCCTTATTATGTTCACTTTGATTGTCCCACACTATTAGGCAATTTTCGTTCTTACTGTACTTATTTTATTTATTTTATAACATTTTTATCTAAAATAATTTGTGATAAAATTCTTTCATAACAAATCATAGAGGAGTCCCTAAGGGTTAAAGTTTAAGGATTCTTTATCGTAATCGGTTTTCTATTGTAAAATTATCTTGGCAAATCATATTATTTACAAAAGAATATCGACATTTCATATATTTATTAGAAAGTTTTAACTTAACATTTTTAAGTTATAATATGTAATAGACACTATTTTATAACCAAGTACTATAAAACGAATTAATAAAATTAATAAAAAATAAACTTACCCAAGAAAATACACATTTCGAATAACATAAATCTTAAAGCCATTAGTTTTGGTGGTGTCGTTGAGGACATGTAATGAGTTATAGCTACTCTGGAGGAAATTGATCCACCCATAACTGTGGTAGGAATTTGAGTGAGCAAGTTTAAATATGGGCCTAGGCATAAAAGATACTTGTTTAATCAATGCCAAAAAATAAAATCATTACTCAATTGAAATTTAATCGATACTAATATTAAGATTAATAACTCTATAAGAGATGAGCTGACACCCAATAGCAAGAGTATTTTCCTTCCCTTCACATATCTGTCAATCCATGCGCCCACAAATAGTGCCCAGATTAGTCCCGGAACAGTTGTAATATATGTGTTATAAGAAGCTAGGTAAAATAAAAATTTATAAAAAAGTATTATAGGTAAACAAGTTTAACAAGAAAATAATTAAAAATTATCATCTTACTAAATTTAGCGGCTTCAGCAAGCACACTTGATTTATAATGACCAGGACCACTTCCCTCTTCATGAGATGAAGGCAGGTCTCGACAATATGTGGCGTTCGATGTATACCATTGCATACATATCTTGTCCTGAAGCAATTGAGTGGTCGGAGTCATCTTAAGAGACATTTGGAAAATTACCATGAAGAAATAGGGCTCTACTCTTAGTAGTTTAATAAACTTCAATGCTTTAGTCAATCTTTGCCTTATCCGTGGTACTTCATTACTAGGCTCCATTTTTATTTAAAATTAGACCAAGTTTAAATGCTTAGAATATTGAAAAACTTGTAAAACTGAATAAATTTTTATAATTTTCTGATATTTTAATGAGAAAACAATTAAATAATAATTACTATACAAAGTGTTAATACTTTTAAGAGTAGACACACTTATATCTTAAGCCACTCGTCTTTACAGTAAAAATGTCATAACGTGTGATCATAAGTGCTTTTTATCAGATTTCTTGAGATTGATAACATCCTGGTATTGGTCTGAAATTTTATCTCTTTTAGCACTTGATTTTATAAGATAATAAACCTTGATATTTTACTCACTGATTGTTTAATTGTAAAAACATTTAATAACAACATTTCTATTTTAATTTTTTAATAATTATCAAGCTATAATGAAGAATTTCAATAGCTTATTAAATTTTTGAATTTATATAGTTGTTTAAATATTTATTAGCAAGCTGAAAAGAAAGCTTGCTAAATTTTCTAATTTGTATTAAAGTGATTAAAAAAATTTCATTAAAAAGGAATTCTTAGAATACAATCATAAAAATAAATGAAGCTTGAATAGAAAGTTACAAGTTCATTCAGAGAGTAATATTTTTAGCTAATTTTAAAAGACTCCGGTGATTTTACTGACACCTCATTCAATTGTCAGATCGAATAAAAGATAAAATATAAAACTATTTATTATAATTTTTTTTTAATAATTATTTCAAAATTATTTGGCGTTTCTTTTATATTATTGTTTTCAGTACTATTTTGATAATGTGTTTAACAACGGATTACACCATTCAATAGGCATTTACATGTAAATAGATTTATGTACTTTTATCTGTTGTTTGGACCTCCATTGATCTCTTGAAGAGTTAAATGAATTAATCGCACAGTTTTATTTTGTGTTTACTCTAATTAAATCTCTAAATAAATATTTAACTTATATATTAAACATTTTATATAATTTTATTAATAAACTGTAAATATAATAATGAAATAAACTCTGGCAATAATGACCTAAAGTAACTTTGGATTAAAGACCTAAAGATTTAATATATTGAAATAATTTCGTAATTTAGATATATAATTCTAATGATAATTGACCAGATTAAAAGATATCACAGAATAATTTATTTAAAGTAAATATGTATTTTATATTTAAATAATAAGAAGTATAAAATAAAGCATTTTAACACTTTTAATACTAATTTAGAATAAACTTTTCCAAGATAACCTAATGAAGGATTTTAGATAATTTAATTAAATCTTAAGGAAACACTTAGCTCTTCCATAAAATCAAAACATATTTGAAACCCAACTTTAATATGAAGCGTTTAATCATCAATGATTTTATTTATCATTGAATCATGGTCAAATTATAGATTAGAAAAACAGCCCGAAATTTTATATTATTTACTAATAGTTTAATTCTTTTTCTAAAAAATAAACTAGTTAATTAAATATGCTTTTTCTAAGTTTGATTTATTTTAATAAATTTAATAATACATTGTTACATAATTATCAGGGAATATTAAATAACAATTTAAAAAAATAGGCTAATTCCAACATACGCAATTACCAATACATCATTTATATTTAAGATTTGTATCTATCAAAAAAAACAAATCTGATAACAAAATTATTGATAAGAATCATGAGTTTAATATGAAAATTGTTAAAATATTTTTTCAAATAAAAGAAGCCTTTGAAAGGACAAGGGCTAATAAGGTATTGTTATTCGGACCTTGAATTTGATATAACTTTTTGATGAAACATGATGACATCCTTCTAACCCTAGATTAAAATAAAAATCGATGCGTACAATTTATTCTAAAAAATTAAAATATCAATTTCTTTAACATTGGTCTATGGTAGAAATCGCAACTTTGAATCGCTAGATGACTTCGGTCCCACCAATCAAATCGGATAAAAATTTTTTATTCAAAAGATATGACCAAAAGACAAATTTTGGTGAAGCGAAATAAGGGATCATATTTTTGTTTGACCGTTAGAGGGCGTCAAAATTTTTGCTACTTTTGTGGAAAATTTGGTTGAAAATGGGTTTATATCGATGCATTGGTATGAAAATCATGATAATTAATGAAAACAAACATTTTCAACCGCCAAGGGGCGCAAAATGATCAAAATTCAATGAAAATCAAAATTTTGGTTTCGTATATCATATAATACAATATATCATAAAAATTTGATCCCCTATTTCTCTTTGCCAAAATTTGTCTTTTGGTCATCATATCTTTTGACAAAAAAAATTGTCATTCGATTTGAGTGGTGTGACAGCGGTCATCTAGCGATTAAAATTTGCGATTTCTCCCATAGATCCAAAAATTGACATTTTAATTTTTTTATAAAAAATTGTAAGCATCGATTTTTATTTTAATCTAGGGTTGGTAAGAAGTCTTAGAAAAATAATAACAAATTCAAGGTCCCAATCACAATACCTTATTGGCCCTTGTCCTTTATCCTATTTTTTGTTCAGTGCTTTTGATTGTCTAGTTTTAACCCAATTTTTTAAAAGATTATAAAAATTTTATAAATATTAATTATTTTGATTAAAATAATTTTTTTAAATTCTTTGAAAAATGGAACGGTTTTATGAAATACCCTGGACTAGACATAGAATAATTCGAGCATGAAAATTTATGAAACTTCTTCGTTTGTAACCATATTTGTTCTTGGTGAGCCAAGCCAAGGACTTATTTCAAGACAAGATATGTATGTTATAGCACAAAATGAACGCCACTTACTGTCGAGACATTCCCACGTCACATGAGACTGGCACTGGACCTGGTCATTACAGGTCAACGGTCCTGGCTGAAGTGGCAATATTTGGAATAATTTTACTAAGTTTAAAAATAAAACAAAAAATTATGTTAATATAGATATATAACCTGGTTTATTCCAGGAACTTATAACACATATATTTCAACTGTTCCGGGGTTAATTTGGGCACTATTTGTGGGCGCATGGATTGACAGATATGTGAGCGGAAGGAAGGTATTAATGTTGATGAGTGTCGGCGCCTCTATTCTTGAGAATCTTATAACGATTTAATATCAATAAAATTTGAGTAAATAATTATAATTGTATCTAATCTAGCTAATTTAATAATGACAATTATTATAATCAGGTCCATATTACCTTCTGTTGCCACACATACCGTCCACTATATTTGGTGGACACATTGCAACCCGAATTGCGATAACTCATTACTAAAGCGTCCAATTTAACATTAATCAATATTTTCATCGCTTATCGATATCAAGAAATAGTTTAAAGATATTTGAGAACCATAAATTAGGGGTAATTTTGGCCAAAATTTTATCGCATAAATAAATATAAATAAATATTTCAGGAGGTTATCACATATATGGAGATAAAAATAAATATTTTATATAAATGTGTATTTACTGTAAGTAAATTAATTAATAACATTGAAATTAGTAAACAAAATCTAATTTTCCTATACCTAAATACTAATAATAAGAGTTTCATCTAGCAATTTTAAAATTGATTCTTTAAATAATTAGTTTAATATTAAATTTTAACAATTACTTAACATTGTATCATTGTCCATTCTCTATTATAAAACGAAAGCACTAAGAATTAGTAATCAATAATTTCAATAAAAATATAATCAAAATGAGATGTCATAACAATAGTAGATTTATATTTATTTTCATATAAATTATATACAATCGTCCACAATATAGGTGGTAATAACTCCCAAAACGGAGAAACTAATTTAACTGGGTTAGAGTTTGAATTTTCAATTTAAATTTATTAATTATTCTTGTTTAGAAATAGTATGAAATTTTGAAATTAATCATGCAAATTTTAAAATTTTACTACATTTTAAAACATATCAAAAATGGGTTAAAATTTAACAAATAACCTTATTATTTTTAAAAGACTTGAGATATTCGAAAAATTCCAAAAGCAACTTGTGCAGAATTAAAAATAGAAAAAAGCTTTTCTGATTTTTAAAATAAAATACTCTTTGATAATATAAAATTCAAACAAGTCCATTTTTAAGGCCTAATTTAAAGTTCTATTAAGTTCTATATTATCTTTTTAAATTTTTTCAATTATAATAAAAAAGTTAATCCGATGTTATTTCTTTAAAAAGCATATGAAATGACTACATCAAAGATGTTAAAAATATGTTTAAAAAATTTTTAAGTTTGGTTTAAATATAACTCAATATGGCATATGCAACACCATGTGTCTAAACCTAAATTAGAAATAGTTGGGTAGAATTTTATAACAAAACCAATAGAGTATGAGCTATATTTAAATTTGTCACCAAGACCATAAAAATCGGTTGAGAAATAAAAATTATGCAGTAATTTGAAAATTAAAATTTAGAAATTAAAGTATATATCCCTAAATAATTGAAAATAAAAATCAACAGAAATCAATTATTTTATATAAAAAGTGGCAAAGCCCTCCCTGGAAGCGGCAACATTTGGCGATATCACTGATATCATATCGGCTAATAGTGATATATTTCATTTAAACATGATATTTCTACTAAAAACAATTAAATTTTGATTATTTTTTAGTAAATATAAATAAATATTTTAGCCCTGATAAATCAATATTATATTGAATATTTTACATAGTATAAGAAAATATAAGTTTACGCTTTACTCATTACAGATCTTCAAAGACACCAAAATTTAATAATTGTCTAAATTAAATTAAAGAGCAATTTAAACTACAATATTGATATAAAAATAAAAGAAGTATTTTTTATTTTCAAAATATTTTAATTTTTGTTAATATAACGTTTTTCAATGCAGATTTTAAATTGTAACGTTGTTTTTGAAGATTTTTCAGCAATTTTAAATTGTAGTGAAATGTGACTCAAATGAAAACATTTAAACAAATTATTCTGCATGCAAAATCAAGCATCAATGACACTTTCCTTCTTAATTTGAGATAAATACCAAAACAATCTTATTAGTGGATATCCAGAATTGATTGTAGAGAGATTTTATGAATTTTTTGTCAATAATTCAAGAGATTTAACCCAAACATATATTTCTCTTACATATATGAGTACATAAAACAATCAAAACAAAGAATGGCCTAATTGTGTGGTTGATGCGACGAATTTTTGACACCACATCGTGAAAACTTTAATTCAAATGCAAATGAAAGAAGTAAAGAATGTGTCCAAATTTCATTAACTTTTTCGGAAAATACTACTTTCGATATCATTTTTGGCATTACCTCGAAGTTTAGGTTACTTAGGACATGCAACCTGTATATATGTATATATTTATCAAATTAAAAGGTTAAATTTAACTCAGCATTTATAATATATAATTTTATTATACAAAATAAATAAAAATTATAATACATTAAAAAATTCCATCAACTAGTTTAGCCAATTAAATATAAACATTTAAAAAAACATATATTAAGTAAATAAATTTGATAATTTTACAGTTTTTAAATTTACAGTTGATAGAATAAATTAATTTAAATTATATAATATTTTCATATTTTTAAAATTAAATCAGATAACCGATCCTTTTTATGTTCCATGATCAATGATACGACATCACGGATGTCTAGGGTTAGTATAATACAAGAGGAAATTTTTTGAAAATTTATTTGTAAAAAATAAAATATTTATATAATAATTACTTAAATTAAATTAACATTCAAAAAATTATTTAAAATTTAAACATAAAATTATTAAATGTAATAAAAAGGTGTGTCTTTAAGATTGGCAAAAAATTCAGAAAGCTTAAAACTACGGATTAAGAAGGATTATTACTCAAATAATTTCTTTTTTAACACTAAGTGATATTTTAACTCCAAAAATAAATAGATTGTCTAAAGAGAGTTTAGAGATGTATACATTTGTTAATTATAATGAATTTCTGAATATCTAATAAAATACAATTATGATATACCTTGTACCTTTATGTGGATTATTGTTTAATTTTATTTTAATTTAAATATTTTTATAAAATTTCTAGTGATTAAAACATTTAATTGAAGAAAACATCTTTATCATTTATTTTACAAATCCTAGACACACGTAATGGCATATCACTGGCTATGATACCTATTTATAGCCATTTATATTCCTGAATAATTATTTTCAAGACTCTTAAATTAAATTCTGCTAGTTTAAAAATATAAAAAAAAATAAAAAGAAAATTATAAATGAATGCTTAACTTAAAAATTTTTATATATGAACTTATAAGTTATAACCAAAGATTGTCAAAATGTTATCAAGGTTAAAAATTAAGCTTATAAGAGTTATATGCTCAATTTTTAATATTAAACGTCGTAAAATATAAAGTATTTTTAAATTTATTGAAATTAATTTTTTGTGGAATTTAATTACTTTTCATAAATAAATATGTGAAATTAACCAGGTTATTTCTAAACTATTATTTCTAAATTAAAATGTCGCAAAAGTTCTATATAAATCTTTAATTTTTTAAAGTTATTTATTGCGTATTCATCTTTTAACTTTAACATTTTGATTTCCATAACCTTTTGAACATTTCTAGTCATAACATAGCTTAATATGATAAGTAATCTAAGATTATAATAATTCAAATAATTTTTTAGTTTGTTAAATTCCTATTTTAAGTCCTTTTTTTATAACTGGGTCATTTTGAAATATCTTATTGAGATTGATGATCTTGATATATACTTTAATTTGTATTGAAATCGGTCAGATAATTTGCTCAAAAATGAGTAGGAAAATTACAAAGTATCTTCAATTTTTCTTAATATTTTTGTCATTTTTTGAGATAATCGAAAAATTAAAAAAAATGTGTCGGCTTATTTTTAATGTAGATTAAAATGAGATATAAAACACTTTTGTAGCTTGCTTATTATTAGAGGTATTCATGTTGACCTATTTTATGTAATTTTATCAAAAATTATTAAGTTAAATTAATTATTTTATTTAAATATATAAATGTATGAAAACCAATAGTTGCAGTCAAAATATAATTCTAAAATATAATTTAAATTATAAGAGAGATTTTATAGACAAAAATCAATTAAAGTGGGTTTTGCACTCGAGGGTATGTTAAAATTACGAAGTTAAAGAATTTAATTATATTGACGACTAAAAGAGAACTGGATATAACATAATGTTTGGTTTATATTTTAAGGGTCTGATCACAAAAGTGGGCATAACAATATAAAGAACGAAACCTGGTTTGTTAAGGGTTTTGGCTATATCTCAGATCCGAAAGTACTCTTTTTTATTCTATTCTAAAATTAATTAAAATATTATTCGTCATTTCAACTGACTATAGTATTGAGAGAAAGAGGAGATATAGGGGGTCAAATTTAAGATTTTTGTAAAAATATTTCTCCAAAATTCTAAAAGATACAAATTTTGTTTTGATTTATTAAATATTTTAAATTTAAGCTTAATATATTTTAAAAAGAATGACTTTCTAACTTTATTTTATCATGGAGAATTTGCATATACAGTCAACCACAAAACATGTGGGAATAAGCACCATAACGGGAAAATAAAATTAATATAAAATCTCTATTTCTTAACCGATTTTAATGATCTTGGTGTCAAATTAAAACATACGATGTCTGCTTTTAAGTGTATCTAAAAAATAACCAAACATATTTCTAATTAGGCCTAATTCAAAATTGTAATATTTATTTAAAA
>JAQFZM010003536.1:0-10949 GCA_034695785.1 Galumna obvia
TACTTAGAAATTGATGTTTTGTTCCTAGTTTATTATTTCAAAGATTATAAAAGTTAAAAATTTATTTTGATGATTTTTGTAAATTAGATAAAAATTAAGCCGATACGTATTTTTTTATTTTTTCAATAATCTTATTAATTTTAATAAAATGAACTAGCAAAATTCAATTTTTTGAAAATTCGAATTCATGTTGTTCAGAGGTTGCTTAACTTATTTAAATGAAACAAGATAAATTTAGTGTTAGATAAAATTTTGTATCACTCTACCGAGTTTCATTGAAAAGTCTCTACTGATTCCAAAGTTTTCGACCAATAAGTATATTGCTATATAAATAAATTTAATAAAAAATACACATTAAAAGAAATTTTTAAATTTTTTTTATATAGGAATTTACTTTATAGCCAATAACTTTGGAATCAGTTGAGACATTTAAATGAAACTCAGTAGATTGATACAACATTTTATTTGGCACTAAATTTATCTTGTCTCATCTAAATAAGTTAAGTAAACTCTGAACAAGATCAATTCGAATTTTAAAAAAATTGAAATTTGCAAGTTCATTTTACCAAAACTAATTGAATTATTGAAAAATAAAAAAATACGTATCGTTTTATTTTGTTTCAAGTTTACGAAAATCCTTAAAATAATATTTTATCTTTTATAATCTTTGAAATTAAGAACAAGGTTCAAAACATCAATTTCTAAGCAAATTATACTAGGTACAATTTTATAAATTATTGTGGATAAAATTTTGGCAAAACCATAGTTGGGGTTGAAAAATAATTTCATTCGCCTAAATGTACTAGGAGATACAGGGACAAAATGAGTCTAGGCCTAAAAAGGCACTAACTGTATATTAATCAAAATGTAAAATCATAAAAATTTTTTGATAGATAATTGAAATATAGAAGATGAATTGAAAATTATTAATTAAACATGATGGAAATGAATGTTTATTGAAATTTTAATATATCAAGCTCAATATTCGTGAATAATCATGAATAAGGTATAAAGTTTCATAAGGGTTTTTAATTGATTACACAATATCCATAAAATTTTCATCATGCTTATTTCATCATTATTCATTATATTTGATAAAGTCATCTTATAGGATATGGGCAGCAGTTATCCTAGTTTTATAATCTGAAAAATTTTTAAGATATTTTTACCTAGTAAAAGGTTGTGAGTCAATAACCAACAGTAAATCGACTTTGGATTGACTGTATAATATTTTAAAGTCTTTAACAGTAAATTTGACTTAAAGATCATTCCATACGGTTAGACCAAAGAAGGACTAGTTTTATATTAAATAAATTAAACTTAAATTTGTGAACATTAACTCAATATGCATTTTGCATAACAGCTAGTTCTGAAAACCTGTTCCGTTCCCCCAGAATACTCGAAAAATGAAAGTTTGTACTCATATGCTTTAACACAACTAAACTCTCAGAACTCCTTTGGGATAACACTTAATTGGGAGATATTCTGTCTGTAATGCAGGTCACGTCAGAGGTTTTTCTTTTGGTAATGAATTTCGGATTTCTTTGTGTTTAGGTATTGAATATATTTTGTGATACATAAAAAGAACGCATAAATTTTAAAAAAATATTTAGACTCAGAATTGTTTTGGTCTCTTAATATTCAACAATTTTGTCTAAAAATTATTTTGTGTTTTAGTTTAAAAATAATAATCTAGGTAATTTCATTTTTAACATGGTTATTTAAACAAATTAAAATTTTAGCGTTTTTTTTATTTATTTAATAATTGTTTTAACAATTTTCAATATTTTTTTATTTAGAGCAGGGATGTCAAAAGAGCCATATTTTGAGCCTGATTCATGCGTATGTTATGTTGAATGCGCAAGTTTAGAAAATATATTCATATAAATCATTATTTTTATTAAAAAGTAAAGTGTTTATTAGAAAAATTAATGTTAAAAATGATTCAATAATTCTAAAAAGGATTTAGATATGATTCATCTTGATAAAATTATGTAATGATTTATATGACTTTAGCTCAGGGCTTCACTTTGAGTGCATAGGAAGTATAATATTTTATTATACTTACAGTATGATTAACCATGTTTATTCATTAATCAAGTTTATGAATGATAGGGTTTACATAGATTACGCACTAAGTGCACTCAAAAAGTGCACTCAAAGTAAAGCGCTGCTTTAGCTCTTGGGTCAATGAACAAAAATGATCAGTGCATTCATTAATATAACAAAATGTTTAATATATTTTAGCTATTATGACATCCCTGATTTAGATTATAATTTGTAAGTAAAGTTCATATTTATATTATTTTATAAATCTATTTAATAATAAAAAATATTCAATATCTAAACATAAAACAAAGTTTAAATCCGATATTTTTAAATAAATTAAATGCTTTGAATGACTGAGGGGAAAATAAATTGGTTTTAAAAACGCAATTATTTTAAATTGTTTAACAAAAATCATATTTTCACTGATTTATAAAACAAAACAATGTTTCTCACCTCGTTTTCCGGTTGATTCAATTGTCTTTACGCTTATTTCAATTGCCTTTCCTAACGAACAAATGTCTTTCCGGTTATTTCAATTGATTTTATTATTTATTAAATATATTGTATACACCTCTGAGCGGCAGCTTTAAACAACCGAAACTACCCGAAAAAGTGGTCGGACTTACAAATGTCCAAAGAATTATTAGTTTATCTTGATGAGAAGAATATTTTATAAGCAGTATATAAGCATTGATTATTTATCGTTTGGCAGGTATCGTTTAAAATGGGTAACAATAGCCAAAATTATAAAATCAATTGAAATAACCGGAAAGACATTTGTACGTTAGGAAAGACAATTGAAATAAACGTAAAGACAATGGAAACAACCGGAAAACGAGGTGAGAAACACTGTATAAATATAAATATTTATTAAATACCTTTATTTATATGGTTATATTTTCAAGTTTAAACAAGATAATATATGGAAATTTTCAAACTTCTTCATCAATGGAAGTGTTTTGTTCATTTTCTTTTATTATGAACTATTTGAAACAATTAGAAATCAATTTTACATTATCATAATCATCAACATAATTTTTGGCTTGGCATTTTTCGTTTTATCTTTTATAATTAATCTAATATATTTGTTCTACTTTTATTGAATAAAAACATTGTAATTTAAATTTAGTTATATCTAATAACGAATTAAATGAATGATATGTTTATTGATTACCGAAAATAGTTTCCAATTAATAAAAATTTAAATTAATATCTTTATTATTGTAAATAAATTTTTTAAATAAGTTAAGAAAAAAATATAACCCCGTAAGGTTTTTTTCGGTTTTAGCCAAAAATTATAAATGTACTGTAATACAATAAAACACCCGACACATACAAACTTTTAAAATTAAATTATTTTTAATCATTAAAAAATTGAGATTTGAAAAACACTAATTATTTTTTTGCGATTATTGAAATTTTCTTTATTTGCTCTGTAAATGAATATTTAATGTGTAACTACCATAGACTAAACTTGATAAAAATAACTAGAAAAAGAGTCTAGTCATCAGTTAACACAAAATCTTTATTGAAAACAAATCAAAATTAGAATTTAAACACAAGAGCTAACTCTTGAAAAGGAATGGGTTTATGCATAGAATTTTAGTGGAATAAGTAATACGCGATTAGGGCTGTAAAGAGTGGACTTTGATTTGGAATGTTCTAGTTTGTTAACATTTAAGCCAAATTTGCATATTTTTTTAAAAACCATTGATTGAAAAGAGTTTTTGAATCATTAATTTTGAAGTTTGTGAGAGTGTAAGTGAGAGTCATAATTGTGATAAGTGTAGTCATGGGAAAAGATATGTTTCTTGGTCATTTTCAGATAAGTGTTTGATTGTCTCAAATGAAGTAAACAAATCAATAATATAATTATTTTTTCGATGAGAAAAACTCTGAAATTCAGAGTCTGAATGCGTTTATAAAGAGAAGTATATAATATGTTTTCGAAGAAATATTAATGAATAAAATAATTATTTTAATTAAATTTCAATCTATTTATGAATAAAAAAATATATTAATTATACAAAAAATTATGAATAATTATAATAATTATTCAAATTAATATTTTTAATTAAAAGAAACTTATTTTGAAAATAAAATTTGTTTTTATAAAACTTTATTTAATATTTTATTGAAAATATCTAAAACATTCATTTATTACATCAAAATTTAAATACAAATTAATTAAAAACATATTTATAAACATTTAATAAAAAATGGTTTATTTATATAATAATTATTGTTTTAAACTTGATAATAATTATACTAGTACAAACATTTCAAAACATAATTTAGGTATAGGTATATTACCAAATAAATTATATGATTATTATCCACATATTTATAAAACATATGAAAATACAACAACACTATTATGCGGTGCAATGATATTGATATTAGAAATGATGAAAAAATATACAAATAAAAGGTTTGAATTTAAATAAAATTATAAAAAATAAATAAAATATAATAATAAACATTTTAGAATTCAATTTGTAAGCGCTGAAAGTGATGACTATTCTATACTATTTTATCCAATGAATACGTATATTCAAGAGGCTTCGAGATTGCTTTCCGAAAATAGTTATAGTTATACAAATATATATGGATTTATAGAACAAAACAGAATATTAGCCAAAACTAAGAAATGTAGTTATCTAGATGAAATAAATATTTCGTAAATAACTTTTATTTTTTTCAGTCGAACACTCACTAAACCATCAACTTTTAAGTTTCAATATTGAAGTCTATTACGCAATCTTTGTATCAATAATTGTATTGTCTTTATTGTCAGCTCTATTCAAGAAGTCATTAAAAGAATTTTTAAGAAATATTTGGTCACATTTTGCAATAATTCTCTCCGATAGCTATTCCTCACGAATTAATAAAACAAATAAACTATTGTCGGGCGTATGGCTTATGTCGTGCACTGTATTATTGGCCGCATTTTCAGGAATAATGAGAGATAGGATTTTGAGTTCAAAACCCATTCAAATGATTAATTCTTTTCAAGATTTATATGAATTGACAAATTTAAGCATACAAATTTGGGAAAGTGATACTCTACACGATTACCTTACTCATCCCGAGTTTCGTGATTTGGCTTTAAAAAATAAAATGTTACAAAATTTTAAAGAAAGATTCGATTTAATTAAATTGTTGTCAAAACACGATTACAATTCCGTGAGAAATGGCTCTTCTGTTATAATGTGGGATAAGAATGACTTAAATAGAATCAAAAAAGAAGTCTTTCCCGATAAAAGTTTTATTGAAAATATTGATTATCATATTTCGGATTTCGGGTCATCTATTCAGACATATGTGTTGCCAATCATTTCAAATTTATTTGAAAAATATCATTTAAATTCAATTAATCAAATGTAAGAAATTTATTCATTTAAAATATTTAATTTTATTTGTTTCAGAATGAATACTCTCAGAGAGAGTGGAATATATGAGGAAACAGTGAAAAAGATATCAAAGATATATAGATATAACGACGAAACAAATAAATATAATAACATTGAATTAGAAAACATGAATTTAAGTCATTTGTTGGCAATTTTTTACTTATATCTAATATCCAATATTATATCGATAATCATATTCTTAACAGAATTTTCTTATTTTATTCTTAAATTACTTTTAATTAATCGTTAATTATTTAGGAGAATAAGGATTTAAATGTAATATATCTTTGAAAACCTTTTTAGAACTTGATATGGACCTAACTCTTACTTATGAATGAGCAAGGTTGAGCACGTCTAACAAACTCTATTTAGAAAATTGTGTTAATAGTTCTATTAAGCTAATTATAGTTATAATTATTTGTTATATGTTTTAGGCCTTAGAATATACGGAATCAATATTTTGTATCATTTCAATTATGATTTGTAAGTTAGAAATAATTTATTATGTCAAAAAATTAAATTTTAATATATAATATTTTCAAGTGAATATATTTAATATAATTTGTTAATTTTTAATTTTATAAATATACTCATAATAATTATTAGGTATTATTCAATTCATTATTAAATTTCTAGATTTTAAAATATGTTTCGAAATTTTCCAAATTTAAAGTTTAAAATTAATAAGATCTTTTTAGTAAGTTTATATTTTTGTTATATTGTTATCATGGTTACATTGTGATTGTATTTGTCAAATTATCTTGCAAATATAAAATGCTTTAATTTATTGCCTTGTACATTATATAAAACATAATTTAGCTTATTGATTTACATTTTGAAACACAAGAAATTATTAAATTTGTATCAAAATATTACCTGGTACAAATATAATCTAGTAATGAAGTGGTACCAAAAGGAACAAAAAAAATAAAAACACATTAAAATATATCTAGTATAGTTGGAAATTATATTTAATAACATTTGAACAAAATATTTTTTAGAAGGAAATATTGTTTGATTGGAAATAATATAAAATTAAAATTTGAAGATTGAATCAAAGAATTGAAAATAATGTCACCGAAGAACCCATTTTTAACATAAAGTCAACAGAAAGAGAAGAACTATTAAACAAATCAATGAGTGACAGGTCATTTGATTCTACTTTAACTGTTGAAGAGTTCGATGAAAATCACCTCAAATTTTGAGACAAATTATGAAAATAATGTTCCCTCGAATTGATTGGTAACTCAATTAATAATAGTTATCTAAAAAAATTTCCATGTTTAATTAAATTAAAAAATATTATCAAATTTAATTAAACTAATCAAGTACATTTCTATTATAATATATAATACTATTGACAGTCAATAATTGACTTATAAAATATGAAAACTTCATTAAAAATTAATATATTATCGTTTGGTTCCATATTTTTGTTTAAATGGATATAAAACCAAAGAGTTATTCAATTTCTTATTTGAATAATAAATTATAAATAAAACAATTAAAGAAATTATTGTTAATTTTATAAATACAATTAAGAATTAATAATTACCTTGCTTAAATAAATTTCAATAAAATTATTATCTTTCTTTTTGTTGAACTCATTTTTATTTTTAATAATTATTTTTATTATTAATGATTTTAGAGTATTAACCATGATACAAGCACAGTGTGAATAATTAATATATGGTTTAGTACTAAAATATATAATTTTAATGAACTTGTTAATAGTGTTTTATACAAGTACAACTTTATATTTTATATTTATTCATCGAATAGTAATGTTAAACGATAAACAGGAATAGTTTTAAATATCAATTTATGAATAGTTAAGTTTAAATAACAATTTTCATGACTTAACTATTTTATAAAATTACACTTTTGTTGAGTTTATACTTAATATTAATATTTTGATTAATAATAGTTTGAAATCAGAATAAAAATATAGATTTATTTATAACTAATTTTGAATATACTTTTAATTTGCATTCAATGAAAACATAATTTTTATATAAATTTTTAAAAATTCGTTAAATATTTTGTCTCCTTTTATGAGTGAAATCTCTTGTCTTTTGTTTTAATTAAATACAAAATCAAATTTTGAGTTAAGTTTTAATTATGTTATTTTAAAACGTTTGTAAACTGTTATAATCGAAGTAAGTTTTCTTAAATAAAATTATTTTAAGTTTTATTTATTTAAAACAGAAATGGATTTGAAATACAAACAGTTGTCAGTCATTGAAAGACAATTAAAATCACAAAAAGTAAAGAATATATTTATTTTCTCTAAATTTGATGCCTCAGATTAGAGACCCAATCGGACAGAAAATTTGTTGTCCGATCCGTCCGACTTTTTCAAAAATAAGTGTCCGTCCGGTCCCGTCCGAAAAGCAAAATTCTTATGTCCTGTCCGGTCCGTCCGAATTTTTTTTAATCAATTTTTAAAGAAAAATATTTTATAAATAACTCAAAGTTTCTCTTTCTCTTTAATGTAAATATCATTTCGATCATAGAAAATGCTTCTAATCAATTTTTCAAATAAAATATAATAGTATATAGAAATAATCAATTTGTTATAGAAATAAATATATGACTAATGTCTTTCATTTAAAGGAATTTTTAAAATATTGTTTCATTGAATATTAGATAAAACTTTATAAAATAAAGTTTCAACAATAGAGTACAATTTCTATAATTTAATAATTTTCTTACAAAAACAATCGTAGTCCGTCCGGTACGTCTCCGAAAATTTTGGGCTTTTGTCCGATCCGTCCGAGTCCGATCCGGTCCGATTTGGGTTTCTATTTTTAAGTTTGGTTGTATACAAAATATTTTTGAATAAGATAATAATGAATTAGGGTAAATAATGTCAGTATTATCGTCTATAATATATGATTAACAAAGTGAAAATATAAACTTGTATTTATATTGCAAACTTATTGATTTTATTCAAAGTTTAAAATTTTCTAGAATTAATTCATATCTTATTCAAAAATACTTTGTATACAACCAAACTTTAAAACCCGAAATTCGGGTAAAGGAGAGGTTATTAGCAAAATTTTTTACTTATATTTATTCTCAATACCTAGGTGAATATCATTATATCTTTAAATTTTTAATATCAAACATTCTACTTGATCGACTTCCCATTAAGGAAATTTTATATATTCAATGATTAATTTTATAAATAATGGATTCCCATTATTTTCAAATAAAAATGACGTAATTCATGTATATATTGATAAAATTTTAGCGATAAATATTATTTCACATATATATTGATCCAATTTATTGCTAATTTAAAATAAATTATAATAATTAATTAATTTAATAAGTAATAAAATAAATAAATAAAATAGTAAATTAAATAATACTTATTGTTTTAATTTTATTTTTTCGGATATTTCAAATAGAATCTTCGATATTTTTTGTCAAAATAATAGATAAACATATTTTATATTTTAAATAATTACTTAATATAAAACTTTAAATTTTTAATTATTAGTAAGTTTGCTAAGTTTGAATTGGATTTCCATATAATATAATAGAAATAAATTATATATTTTATTTAAATATGAGAATCCAATAGAGAGAAATTTAGAAAAACTTTCTCAGTTATTTTTGAATTTTGAGAAATTGCATTACTATACTAATAAGTAATTTAATGTTTTTAAAATTAATTATCCAATGTTGAAAATTTAATTTTTATTTATAAATTAATAATTTAAGATACGTCATTTTTAATATATTATTTTGCTATTATATAAAATATTTAAGTCCCAATAATATTAACGTGGATAACAAAGCACATATTTTGGTATTGTTAATATTATTAAAGAATTAAAATCTATGAAAATGCATAATTTTAACGGAAATATATGCCTAAGTTTTGATTTAATATCTATCCTGATTATATAATGAGGACCCAAATTTTCAAGTTTAAAATTGCATAAATGCATATTTCAAAAATAAATGCATAAAACAGCATATTTTCAATATTTTCATATATTTTTTATATTCATTTTTAAAACTTACTAAGAATCCCTTTTACAAATTATGAGGATTGTATTTGAGTTTAATTTATTTGCAAGATAATTATAAATATTTATCAATTATTGAAATAAAATATCAATTTCTTAAAATTTAGTATAGAAAATCATAAAATGCTGTTTTGAAAATATAAACTAACAAATACTATACTCAGAAAAAATATTGATGAAAAACTACAAAACTTTATAATTAAATTTTTTTATAAAATTCTAAAAGACATTATTGTTAGACATTTGCCAAAATCCTCATCTTTATTATAGAATTTGACCATGATAAATATTAAAAGTTAACATTTAATCGGCCAATTATTAAAGATTTTATTTTTCAATTAACTATGTAATGGTATCTAGGAAAAGTAAAGAAGACAAGCAAAATAGAAACTTGTTATTATATTATATATTAGTTGTGAGAGAATGCTAACAATTTTATATAAAAATAGAATTCGATGGAAATTTTAAAAGATAAAAAATCGTTGTTTAATTCAATCATGCTTTATATTTTCTATGACCGGACGGTATTGAATACAAATTTACCATAGATATTTTACCTAAATAACTGTTTTTCCAAATTTTTTAGTGCATATATTTTGCATATTTTAGTCCTTTTTATTGCATATTATATGACATATAGATTAAAAATAAATGCATAGATTTTAATGCTTTAATTATTACCAATGAATATTAAAATAAGATATAAAATTTTCAAATTAACCCATATAAATTAGACAATTATATGTATATATAATACTTGCTTTATATTTTAAAACAATTTTATTTAATCACTAATTTATTATAATTTTGTTTTCAATTTTAGTTTTAATATCTTAATAAAAAAAATTGTTTCATCATGTTAAAAATTAAAAAATATTTTTAAAATATATAATAACTCACCTATTAATTATTTCAGAGTATGGGAATTTTTTGTCAATAGAATAAGCCATATAAATATGTTTATATTTATTTTATGCTATAGAAAATTCATCATAGATTCTTAATTTAACTAGATGATATATAGTACTATTATTAAGAATATAAACCAATTTTTAATTTAAAATATCATAGATAACCTCATTATATTGAAAGACAACTGGGTTCTCTACATTCTAATCAAATGTATCTTTAATAATAGATTAATTATTTTTTATAATTTTAATTTTATGCAACGATTTATTACATTCATTTGACTATAATTTTGGATGTTCTAGGGCAGGGATTCATTTTACCACCTAGGGAGTGAAAGATTTTATTATACTTACTATATAAACTAACTATCACCACTTTAAAAATTCTGGTATGTTGATAGAGGTAGTTTCACAGGCTAAACTAATTATTAATAATACAAAATATAAACCTCAAAATTCACATTTACCATAGACAGTAGGGTTAAAATATTAGTCATTAGCACTTTTATTGTATTATTAATAAATAGTTTAGC
>JAQFZM010003537.1:0-10946 GCA_034695785.1 Galumna obvia
TGAATTCAACACTGATTTGGCTTTTGATGAGATTTTATGGAATAAATTAATTACAAAAATAGACTCAAAAGCCTTTATTCTTCATTTGGACCGAAAACCCCAATATTCTATCAATTGTGAGACTCTGGCCTTAAATACAAAACTTAATATTAACTGTAATTATAATTATATACGGATCTCTGATTTGTTTGGACTCAAATACATAAAATCTCTTAATATCGGCATTTCTAAACATGAAATCCATTTATTGGAGACGTTAGTCGATAACAACAAAACTATTAAATATCTTAAACTCGATGTCTATGACTTGAATTCACAACAAATAATTGAAGTATTGAATAATATCTCAAAACTTAAGGATTTGATTGAATTGAAGATAAACTCATTTATTGGTTTAAATGAGAACTCTATTAATAATTCTCTGAAAAGTATTGCAAACAATTGTCTTAAACTGAAGAGTATTTCGTGTGATTTAAACTTTTCATCTGATCCTTTGTTTTCACTTAAAGTGTTTAAAGGCTTAAAACGACTCGAAATTTGTTTTTTAAATTCTGTAAATACAAATTTTGAAATATTCAAAGGTTTTGAGGGATTAACTCATTTGTCTGTTTGGGGCTCCCTTTCAGATGATTTGAAAGGATTGGATGTCTTTCTGCCGAAACTAAGAGTTTTAAAAAACTGTTATCCAATTATTACAAACGAAGAAACGTTTGAAATATTGGGCCGACTCTCAGATCTTGAAGTCATTAATATTGGAGTCAATAACGAAATGATTAAACAACAAATTGAAACAAAACTTAAGAAAAATTGTCGAAGAATTCGTAAAATTGATGTAAGAGTTGTAAGTATTAATTATTAAGATAATTTGGTTTATGATTCAGGTTAGATCATCTTTAGTAAAGAAAAATTATTTGATTTTAATGTAATATAATGTTATATCAATGGATTAGTAAAACTATTTTTCATTTTATAAATTAATGTCAATTAAAAGATATTTTCCTTTAAGTCATTATAAGTTATTGTTTTCATCATTAGATTTAATGAAAGTATTAAACTATTCTTCCAAACAAGTTAACTCTTTTTCTTCTTCTAATAATTGTACGGAAATTTAAATAAATATTTTACAAAAATATTTTTAATTTATTCATTAATATATAGTTTAATAGTAAACTTTCAAAAATATATCTTTTATAAATTTTAAATTTACAGATGTTTGTGTTTGAACAAGATAATTCTATTATTCATTTATGATATTCGAGTTATATATTGTGATTATAATAATTTGCTAGTGTAGTTATAAATTATATTAATATATTGAAGTTCTATTTCGTGAGATTTAATTATTTGAATGAAAGCTTGATTGATCTAAAAATTGTCATTTTGACTTCATTTTTGATACATAAATATCCTTACTCGTCTCAATTTAAGTTAATAAACCTATTTGAATTTGGAAATAAGTTCTTTAAATATATATTCCTAAAAAAATTTTGCTAAATTTAATTGAAAATTTTATTGAATTATGTAATTAATATATTACTCATTAATATTTTAATAATTTATTTTAATTTTGAACAATTCATTTGAAGTGATTTATAAGAATTTTTAAGATATTAAAGTAAATTATAATATTTATAAATAAAAATGTATAAAATATTAGGCATGTTTTAGATACAAAACATTTTTGTACAAGTTCATAAAGACTAAATATTAGAAAAAATTTGAAGTTTACGATTGAATTATGGACATTGAAATTAAATAAGAACTAATGAAAAATTATTAAAAATAAGAAAATTATGTAAAACATATAAAAGGATAAATGACAAATACAGTGTAACCTCTTTACAACGAACCTCGATATAACGAATACCTCGTTATAACGAAGGTAGTTTTAAGAACAGGGGACCAAATAGACATTTACTATAGAGATTGCACTCTTTATAACGAATCTCATTATAACGAATACCTCGATATAACGAAAGATTTTCGCTAAACGTATTTTACAAATAGTGCTTTCTTATAACGAATGAATATTTTTGGATTTCTTAAAAACTGTAAAATAATTAATTATATAATATTAATCTTATTCAAAATAAGCCAAACAAGAATGTTTTGTCTTTTTAGGTAAAAGTAATTTAAAAAATTATTGTCTTGAACAAAATAGCAAGATATTCTTTAGTGACAAAGTTAAATGTCGTCAAAAATATTGAAAATAATGATAAATGATTGAATTTTCAGAAATATGGTTTTATTAATTATTTCTTTTTATTATTCTTAACACTAAAATTTTTCTTGATAAATTTAAAATTTTTATAGGCCATACTTGTTATATCGAATCCTCGTTATAACGAATAAAAAATTGGTCCCGACCCGTTCGTTATAAAGAGGTCTAACTGTATTTTAATGGTTGGCGACAACTGCACATCACATCCAGAATATATGAAATTTTCAAACATAAAATTCTCTTTTTACCACCGAATACGACGTCTTGTTCACAACCATAAGACTCGGGAGTAATCAAAGTATTTAAAATTTATTATCGCAAATATTTTATCCAATTGCTATAACACGACTTGAATAAGGAATATCAATACATTGTCATTATCTTTATTAGATTTAGTTTTATTAATGAAACCCGTATTAAATGAGGTTGCGGCTCAAACTATACAAAATTTTTTCAGAAAATGCGGTTTTATTTCCAAATAATACTGATATTCAATAATAAGTAATTACCCTTTCTTTATAAAAAACCTTTAATCATGATAAAAATAAAGTAATAAAGGTTACTCATTTAAGTTTCAAATAATTATTAAAGTGTTTATTTTTAAAAGAACTAGATAATTATTTTTAAACTTGGAAAAAATAGTCTTAAAAAAGCTCCTCAACATAATATAAAAAATTATAATTTAATATTTAATAGATTCTGTAAATATAATAGAATAATAATTAATTTTTAAACGGTTTTTGATTTAACCAGAAACTTATATATACAGACAATTTTAACTGCACTAATCTGGTTATACCGAATGTAAACTGTATAACAAAACTCATTAAATAACCGGTTGATAAAAATCTTAGAATAGTTCCTGATATTTAATAAAAAATTTCAAAATAGTTTTCTTTCATGGTTGTTATTACTTTTCAATTTTTTAAAAAAGATTTAAACTCATTATAAGAATATGTAATATAAATTATAAATATTTAATTATATTTGTTCTCTAAAATGTTACCATGATTAATTTTCTTCAATTATATCCTTTATTTAAATGTTCAAATTATTTTATGTTTAGATCAAAACCGGAAAATTCCTTCTCTTTCAAACTCTTACATAAAAACAAGTTCTTAAGAGAGACCTGTTTGGTGTTTTACCTCATTTTGATATCTATTTAAAAGGAAGTGTTTGAAAGAGAAGGCATTTTCATGTTTAGTTTAAAAGAGTCAATCATTTGAATAAGTATTTCTATTTTAATTTGAAACTATGAATAAAATTAAAGAAAATTTAATGATTTTACAAATATTTAATAATAATAATAATAAAAATTTGAGTGAATTTAAAAAGAGTTTTAAAAGTGATTTGTATTGTGTTGAGAACAATAAAAATGTGATTAAATATATGTGTAAAACAGTCGACAAATACTCTAAAACTGAAACCTCTGACAAAGGAAAAGTTGACTTCAAGTGTTTTGGCCAAAATGTCGGTTCACTACTAATTTTAAGTCTAAACTTAGTAATCATAAGTTAATTCATTCATATATGCGAAAATTCATTTGTGATATCAATGGTTGCGGTAAAAGAATCACTCAATCATCGAATTTATTTCAACATAAGAAGAGATTTCATCTGAAAATGAGATATCGATGCGATTGGAATGAATGCAATCAAACATTTATACGAAAATGTGATTTAAATTCTCACAAAAGAGTTATTCATTTAAATGAATCAAAATTTATCTGCGATTGGAGTGAATGTAATAAAAGGTTTAAAACGAAATCACATTTAATTCGACACAAACGCATACATACGGGAGAGAAACCCTTCAAATGTCATATCAATGGATGCGATAAAAGTTTCACTCAATCGAGTGATTTATTACGTCACCAAAAGAACATTCATTTAAGGGTTAAATATCGGTGCGATTGGAAGGACTGCATAAAAGTATTTTCATCAAAAGATAGTCTGAATCGACACAAAAAAGGAGTCCATTTAAAAGAGTAAAGAGTTTCTTCACTTTGACTTCAATTCAAACAATTCTTTTAAAAGTCATTCAAAATAATTAATTTATAAATAAATTTCAGTTTTAATTCATTTCAATAAATTATAATTTCATTCAAATTATTATAAATAAATTTATTGTATTTATAAGACCTGATGTATGAGTGAAACAAAGAATGATTTCTCAGAAAAGTTGAATTCATAAACCGATGGACGCAGTCTTTTATACACAAATGGCTTAATATAATATAGATTGTTGTCCATAAGGTCAATTGTCCCTGATGATCAATCAGTCAGGAAAACCAAAACCCACTGCCATAGACAATTATAATAAAAAGCTACGTTTAAAGTCAACGCTTATCGTCAACTGCTGTTTATTATCAACCAAAAGTTAATCAAAACCAATAGAAATACATATTAAATTAGCCCTTGTGGTCAATATTTTATTGAATTGTATTTTAATCCAAGTTTTATATAATTACGTGAATCATTGAGTCATTTATTTTGTATTTTAATAAATTAGCGACAAAAGCATAGAGTCAATTATCACTTTTTGATGAAAAAGTGAAAATATTCAATTTTAAAATTGAATTTTATTGTTAACTAACCGATATGGTCAACATTCCCTTCTGACCAAATGAGTTGATCTTATCGAAAACTGTCTTTATTTAGGACGAAATAACTGACACTCAGGTTTGGGACGGACCTATTATTTTGTCTTTCCTTTTCCCCAGACCTGAATATTGAGTCCTTTTTCTGGTTTTCTTAAGTGACGAAAACTTTTATCCCATTAGTACTTACAGTCCATGTATGTTTAGACCATCCATTTTTGTTGAGAGTCAAATGATGTATAAAATCATCCGTATAATCAATATCTATTTTATTCACTTAGTAAAAAGGAACATTTTCACTCTGAACCTGTCCAAAAGCGGCGGAATTCTTCCCTAAAACTCTAAAGAATAGCCCCTCATAGGAATAGCTTATGACTTAGATTCGGCAAATGTAGCGATGTTGGTAGCGATGTTTTTTGCATTCTCAAATACTATTACTAAGTTCATTAAAAAAGCATACCCTCTAATAATAAAAATATAAACAATATTTTACCTTTCCCTTTACGTTGTATCATGATCAAACTCTATATCAAAAGATACTGACCAATGACTATCAATTATTGTTCATATTTTCAAGCGCACACTTTAAAAATTCCGAATCTAACTTATAATCAGAAATGCTCAAAGGTTTATGAAGATAAAAATATAAAGCTTATAAGAGAAACGTGCATAAAATAACAATTAATAACGGCACAAAATATAAAAAGTTATTGGAATTAATGTTTGTTTTATTTATTCTTTAAATTTTTGACGTTATTTATTGTCAATTTGCACACATTCCTCTTTTAAGCTTTATATTTCAATCTTCATAAACATTTGAGCATTTCTGCTTATAATTTCCATTCGGAATTTCAAGCTTTTTTTCAAGCTTTTTTGTCCTATTCATAAAAAATATTACCAGGTTCATTGAAAAATTAAACCTTTAATAGTTAGTCATAGATCAAATGTTTCACCTTGAGTATACGTTTTATCATGATCAAACTCTATTATAAAAATATTCTAACCAATGGCTATCAATTATATTTGTAAAAGGCTTATGTATTTAAGCGCTAATTTTAAAAATTCCGAATCTAACTTATAATCCATAAAATTCTCAGCTATTTCTGAAATCTTAAAATTGTGAATCTTATGTATATTCTATTAATTTACTAAAATTATTAATTTAATTATTATATTGAGACATTCCTATAACTGAATGTCATTCCGTTCACTACTCACTCACAGTTTATAGCTTACTTTACATATTATGGCTCACATATCATAGCCAGGGCCTTAAACACAATATACTTGAGATACACATTAACCTAGTATTAAATCAATCATATCCTTTATAAAGGAATACTTTTCATAACTAAATTT
Organism: Galumna obvia; assembly: GCA_034695785.1. Taxonomy (NCBI): domain Eukaryota; kingdom Metazoa; phylum Arthropoda; class Arachnida; order Sarcoptiformes; family Galumnidae; genus Galumna; species Galumna obvia. The sequence continues at coordinate 6,180 of JAQFZM010003537.1, forward strand.
AGCTTTAGTTCCTCTCAAATCACAGCTATGTTCACAACATAGTCGAGACTCAGTCTCTCTCATCAATTAATTATGGTTTAAGCCTCTCATTCCATTCATATCTCTATTAATAAATATATGTAGTGCTCAACGTTTTGTAATAAATGTCTTTACTTTTGATTCGTTTTAAAATAATGTATTTTTGCTAAAAAAGTGTGGCCAGTCTTAAGACATGCCACAATATATAAAAGGAAATTGTATTTAGATCAAATTTTGTTAATTAAATTTGCAGAAAAGGTTTTAATTAAAATAATAATAAAATTATTCATCTGAACCTAGCCCTTTGTCTATGGAATTTAATTCTTTATTTATAAGCAAATATTATTTTACCGTTGTATTAAAAGTTAACATTTTTTCTACAAATAAATAAATCTCTACATGTTTAATTTTTTAAAATTATTATATTCATCTGATTAATCTTAAAAATAATAATGATTATCAAATAATATACAAATTTTGTAAAAAAACTATTTTTGAATCATATAAATATAAAAATTTTAAGAAATAATTTTAAAAATTTCAAGATTATTTTTATTTATAAAAATTATATTTAATAAAAGATATAATGACATAAAATGCAATTAGGTTTACTATTTTTTACAATTATTTCCGCATTCATAGAGTTGACCAATAAGAAAATTTATTAAATTAATGTTTTGTTTAAAATATTTACAGTTCGAAATGAATAATCAAATTATGATTAAATGATTAATTTTATTTTCCTTTAGTTTTAGTCAAAATAATTTTTATTTTATTTTTAACAATATTTATTTTTATTATTTCAAAATATAAATGAATTTAAAATAACTTTTACCTAATAATTTAAAATAGCTAAATGACTTTAAGAATATTGAAGATTTATATTAATTATTAATTAAATTAATAAAAATATATTAATTAATATTAGGAAAAAACATTTAAACTTATGATTAAATTGCAATAGATTGCCTTTTATTTGCTATATATCTATTTTAAAACTTTATATTAATCACTGTATTTAAAAACTGTAATTATTACTATTAAAATAGATAAATATATTCCTTTAAAATACAAAAAATATTATGGTTCACATTAATAATCCAAATTAATTTTTATCAAATTAAAAACTAGTTTAATATAATCTTTGTAAATTAATACAATTTTTATTGGACTTGGAACAAATAACTTGTATTATTTAGCATTTCTTTGTTAAATTAACTAATTAAATATTAAATTTTTAGATGTAATTTTTGTATAATCAAAATTATCATCGAATAATTTTAACCAAATCTATAAAACTATAGGAGAGATACTTTTTCTTAAGAAATCTAATCTTTTGCTAAACTTTTGGCCATTTTTGCCATAATTTTATATTACCAATTCTTAAATTAATTGATTTAATTTTATTATTTATTCAAAAATTATTTAAAATAATATACTAAATTTTATTTAAATTTAAATTTTATATTTAATATAATTCATTTTAAGAATAAATTATTTTACAGTTTATTTTATAATTTTTTTTTGTAAAATTTATTTTATACAAAAGTTTTATTTTATGTATAATTCTTATTTATAATTTAATTTAAACAGGGATGGCGAATAAGGGGTAAATCGGAATACCTAAATTTGTTAAAATACCCCCTCTACGAGTTTGGGACTCATATCACCGTCTATGGGCAGACATAATATTGGTCTAGGGGAGTATTACTCATAGAAATTGTCCTTTCGCCATCTTTGAATTTAAAATATAAAGTTGTTTTGAGTTAATCAATATATTTATTTAAAATATTGTTTTTCAAAATTTTTTAAAAATTTTCAATTAATAGAGATTTCAATAATTTAAAAACATGGAATAATTATTAATAATTTTAATTTAAAAAATCCAATTATTGGCTTATTAACCTATCAAAATGATTATGGTAATATAAATTGGGCGAATTATTAAATATAATATATAATTTATAAAAATTATTTTAAATAAATAGAATATAAAATAATTTAGATTTTTCTATTATATTCATATTAAAATTATTCTCATTTCTAATTAAAAAATTAAATCTCATAAATACTCAGAATAAAAAATTTTAATAAAATCAAGCATTTTTATAAGAATTTTATGTCATTGTTGTCCAATAAAATAACTTACCAAATTGATTACAATTTTTATATGAATTGTATAAATGATTTACATTTTAAAAAATCATATAAAGATTAATTAATTAGTTTTATTTTCAAATAATTTAACACAAATAAATTATATTTTATAAAATTTTAACAAGCTATTTATAACCATGAATTAATAAAATTACAATTTTAAAATAAAAACCGGTCAGAAGACATGAATAACTATAAATGGAATTTATATTTAAAATATTTAGTGGATTGACCAAAAATAACTTTTAATTATAAGGGGTAGGATAAAGTTATGGTTGAAATTAGTACCATAATTTATAATTATTTTTTAAACTATAAAACAATGGTTTAAAAATGTTCTTATTTCAGAGATTATAAGTATATATTTTAAGGATATTTTCCTATAAAAAATATTTAAATATCTATTGCCAAATAATGGTTAAAAAATAAATGTCTAAGGTAAAATATTTGTTCATAGTCAATAGGATATTGATAAGGGTGTAAAATTTAAACAATCCAAGATCTTTATTAAAGCTTATTAAAAAAGATTTCCCACTTTCATGTAGAATATTTAAAGTGAATATCAAATTATTCCAAAGTGACATAGAATTAAAAATGGCGATCATCCCTCTAAAGTCCATTAAATACTGATAGCCAATTAGTGATCGATAAAAAAGTGGTTATTCAAATAATTCAGCATATAATTTATAATTGTTGAAGAAATAAGTGTTTTAAAAAAATTTAATGAGATATTTTTGAAATTTTGAAAAAGAGAACAAAAAATGATATTATTTGTTTACCTCATAATTTTAATGAAAAATCATAATTTTAAGGTAAAATAGGTTATAATTAAAATATCATCCTGGAATTTAATAACTCATTTTAGTAATTGAGTTAATATATATATTTTAAAGAAATTCTTCATGAAAAATTTTCATCGAAAAAACAGTGTTTAACTGCAAAAAGTACAGCGGTTTCAAAATGGCATCCTAGAGAAATTCTAACTCCAAATTTGAAATCTCAGCAAATTATAGTTGAGATAGATTTCAAAGTTATTCAATGATCAATACATTATTCTGTTATCACTATAATAAATAATTATAAATAAATACGTCAAAACCCTTTTATTGATGCAATAATTATAAAAATTTAGATAAGGTTAAAATAGAAGTCTTTTCAATCTTTGGGTATTAAACCATTTTCTTTTATTCCGATGCTATCAATTCTTTGGCGGATGAATAAAGAAAAGTCATAAAATATATCGACATATATAAAACGAAATAATGATATTCCATTTAAGATTAAATTAAATTCCATTTCAACCCAAATTTCAACTATTACTTTATCCGGTCCCTTATATTTAGAATTTTCATGTTAAACCAACTTGTAAAATTTTTAATTTCTGGTATGATTTTAAAAAGATTTCTGTAGATATTTGCAAGTTTTAAATATTTTATTTATAAATAATTTATTAATTTTTTTAAGTCATATTAAGTCATTTTTAATAGTATTTAAAAAAATTATCAATTATAATAAGTAAAATGTCAGTAATATTAATGTATATTAGACAAAGATTATTATAATTACAAAATGATTTAACATGAATGATATTGAAATGTTTAAGCATTGCACTAACCTCTGATTGGCAACTATGGGTTGTGTCAGAGTTATGCATTGCTTGTCCCCACCCTTTCCTTAATCTTAAAAAGACCTTTCCTTCGGGTGTGAGAAGGAGTCCGAGGATAGCTTTTAAGCTCTTCAGATGAAAGTGTTTTTGGCCCCGATTTTTGGCTTCTTTGTGTGATTGAAATCCCCCTTTAAAACTATTGTAATAAAATTTTATTTGTAAATTATAACTAAATTCATGTAAATTCAGACCTATCCTATCATTAAAAGTGTTTCATTTCCCTCTAAATTGTGTGCTCACACTTTCATTCAAACCGAGTGCTAGCCTAAGCCGAGAGGTTAAGGATATTGCCGGTTCTGACCACCGCTTCAATTGAAATCAAGAATCGTTTGATTACCCTAAACCTACCTTTGTCAAACCTGACGCTAAGCGAACGCCCGCTCTTTCAGGTCATACCCTGAAAGGACGCCAGAAATACTTTTACGTTTTATCTGGTGGAGGCTCCGACGTTAGAAATCATCGGCATTTCTAATCGACTTTCAGTATTACTTGATCAGCGTTTTACCAAGTTAAGTCCAAATGATTCTGTGTTTAATTTTTAGGGCATTTATTTTATTTTGGCTCGCAAATTATAAAAGCGTTTTTAGTGTGTAATGAAAGCGAAAGTGTAGAGAACAATAGTCAGAGTTCTGATAGCGAAAATACAGATTCTGAGAACTGAATTTAAGAAGATGTTCCTATTTTAAGAGAAAATATTTGAAAAGTTTAAAAAATTCATATTTTTTTCTTATGTAAAATATTTTTTCTCACGAAAGTATCGCAATAAATCATATCGCAAATGCCAAATAAAAATTTTTAAAGCTTAAAATACAATTAATTTTATGACAAATTTTGCAGTTTTGCGATAGTTTTAAATTTATGGGCGCATTTATCACTAAAATTTTGCGTTTCAGGAATTTTTATCGCACTTTTGACAATTTTAAATA
>JAQFZM010003538.1:0-10946 GCA_034695785.1 Galumna obvia
ATTGCAATGCATAGCGAGTCCGTCAAAAATTAAAAAAAGTTCATAACTGGGAGAGTTTCACAACTCAGAGATTCACAACTCAGAGATTCACAACTGGGAGAGTTTCACAACTCAGAGATTCACAACTGGGAAGGTCTACTGTATTTTTAAAAAACTCTGATTATTTAATAAATTTAAAACAAATAAAAATAAACCCAAAACATATTAAGTGAGACATTGAAAAAATCTTATTTTTCATACTTTACTAAATATTTTTAACAATTTTTTTAGAATAAAATCAATAAATTAATACTACAGTTATCTCTCATATCTTGAATCGGTTGAGACAAAGATTTGTGAATACAAGAGAGATATCATTCAAATTAGAAAAAGTAATAAAAATATTGAATTTAATGAATAATACGAGTGATGGCTAACGGGATATTCCAAAATACCCACTGAATCGTGAAAACCTTAACATTACGTCTATGTAAAGCACTAAAGGTTTGTCGAGGTTTTCCCAAATACCCAAATACCCTCCCCTCATACCCCTGAGGTCGGCTCCTTTAGCTATGATAAGATACTTGAATTCAAGTTATGAGGGTTAACTATAACTACTAGGGTTATTATTAATAACTTATTAATATTAAAATTAGGTAAATAATGATATGCTTTAATAATTAAAGTTAATAATTAAATACAATTATTGTAAAGTTAATATTAGGGCTAATTTGAGAGCTATTTATCGTAACGCTATTTTTGGCGGTTTATGTATTCAAAATATTGCACTTTAAAAGACATGTGTTTTGAATGAAAAATTTGTTTTTTAAATTAATTTAATTATAACTTAAATGGTTTATCACAAGAATAGTTAAATATCTTAAAAATGGAACCGAAGACAACTTTACGTTATTTCGTCGGCAAAAAAGAAAGTGATTTTAGCCGTCAATTGATATCCGGTGACTCCGGCGTTGATTTCGAGAAAAACAAAAAAATTAATAAAATCGTTAAGAAGTGGACAACAAATGATAACAAAGAAAAGAAACAGTTTTACAACAATCGGTTCGTCAGTAGAGCCAAACTCAAGAAATATGAGAGAAGAGGAAAATTAGAGCCCGTATTGAATGCATTTATAAAATATTTAATTTAATTATAATTTTGTTTTAAGGTTTTGGCCACAAATAAGAAGAAGTTTAGAAAAGGACTCTTCAATGAAGAAAAGAAAAAACAGAATAGCATTGGATTCAGTGCCCGATCGGAACTCTTATTGCCTGAAATGAGTGGTTTCTTAGAGGCTGAAGAAAATGAGAGGACATATCAAATAACACAACAAGAAATCATCGAATCGGTGGACATAACGAGTGCTACAAAACATTTTGATTTGAACCTCGATTTTGGAGACTATTCTATCGATTACTACCGGAGCGGAAGACATCTATTGATTGGCGGTCGTCGCGGACACGTGGCTGCCATTGATTGGATCACAAAAGATCTTTTATGTGAATTCAATGTTCAGGAATCAGTTCATGACGTTCAGTGGTTACATATGCCCACAATGTTTGCCGTCGCACAAAAGGACTGGACATACATTTATGATAATAAGGGAACTCAAATCCATTGCCTCAAAAAGTTGTACCGAATCTATAAATTGGATTTCCTTCACTACCACTTCTTATTGGTTTCGGCCTCAGATAACGGATACATTTCATGGTTGGACGTATCGATGGGACAGAACATAGCTTCTCATAAGATGAAGATTCCCAGATTGACTTCATTGAAACAAAACCCTTACAACGCAATTATGACAACCGGACATCCGAACGGAATGGTTTATATGTGGTCTCCAAACCAAAAGGAAGAAGTAGTTTCAATGTTATGCCATCCCTCTGCTATTCGTGACATCGCTTTTGATATGGAGGGTAAACATATGGTTACGGCCGGTATTGATCGAACGGTCAGAATTTGGGACATAAGAAACTATAAATGTCTTCAAAGTTATAAATTACGTTCAGTTCCGTCACGACTTGACATAAGTCAACGCAATTTGTTGGCCGTTTCCGTCGGAAATGTATTAGAAGTCTATAGGGATTGTTTCCATTCAGTGGTAGACAAACCATATATGAGACATAAAATCAATGAAATCATTTCTGACATCGAATTCTGTAATTACGAAGACGTTTTGGGAATCGGACATCAAAAAGGATTCACTTCAGTAATAATTCCGGGCTCTGGAGAACCAAATTTTGATGCATTAGAAAGCAATCCATATATGTCTGTCAGTCAAAGAAAAGAAATGGAAGTAAAGGCACTTCTCGAGAAAATACCGGCAGAACTGATTACTTTGGATCCAAACATTTTAGGAACCGTTGATTCTAAGACTCTTAAGAATAAATTAGAAGAAAAGAAGAGATTTAATTTCGTTAAACCGAAAAATATAGAATTCGATGAATTAAAACTAAAGAAAAGGCGACAAAAAAGCGCTAAAAAATCAAAAGTAAAGAAAGAATTAAGAGATAAGAAGAAGAGGTCTGAAGTCAAACAAAAAGTACTGAAAAAACTTAAGGAACAAAAGAAAGATAAATCTAATAAAGAAGTTAATGTTTTGGACAGATTTAAAACAAAATCATAATTTTTTTTAATTTAATTATAAGAAATAAATAATTATTTTCTTCGTTTCTTAACATTTGTTTTAATTTGTTTTTTGTCCACAAATTGGACGCCATTTCGATATTTTCCGATTTGATAATCAAAGCCTTTCACTGCATTTGTATTTCTCTTCTTCTTTGGTCTGAAAAGAAAAATAAATAAAAGCAAATATTTAAAGATTTATGAATTACTTATAAATTTTAGTCTTATGTTTAGTCATTTGTAGTGAATTAAGTTCTTTCTCTTCTAATTCTTTGACTTTTTGTTGTTTTCTTTCTTCAACTAATTGTTTATAATTTTTAAATTTTCCACTTCTCGGCTAAAATCAGGGATTGAATAAAATTATTGTTTTGTATCACTTGAATGAAGGAAATCATACTTTAGCCCCAAGACTGATGGCGTGCGCTATTTTTGCCTCTTTTTTATTAGTTGTGTTTAGACCAGAGATACCGAATTTGAAGACTTCATGTCTCGCTTTTTCGAAATCAAATTCGATTTTATCGTTTGGACTTAATTTATGGCGAATTTCTTCAAATGTTTTCTGAAATAATAATTTAAAATTAGATTTTGATGTAATTTAAAAGTTATCGGATATTAATTATCTCACAATTATTGTGAAAACATTTTCTAATCGTTTAAATGCGGAAAACTATTCACAAGTTTTAAAAATAATTTTTTAATCCATTAACTCATTTATGAACGTTTAGACACTTTTTCATTATTTTAGAGACAATTGAGTTTTTAAAGGTATTAAAACCAGAAATTTGGATATTTTTAAAAAGATTTCTATAAAGAAATAGATTTGAGAAAAAGAGGTCATTCCTCCCAATTTAGAGTTGAGTGAAAACAATAGAATAGAATCGAAAATTTTATTTTGAATGAAAAATATTTTTAAATTTATTTCAAGAAATGATTAAAAATTCATTTAAATGTCTTTTGAGTAAAATTTAGTTAAAATATTAAAAACACAATTAAAAACCAAAACATAATTTTTAAAAAATTATAATAAAAATTAAAACTTTTGTACCAAAAAAGAGTAAACAAAAACTTTAAAAAATTAGTTATTCTTATCAAATGATAAGTCATCAAAAAAAAACAATTATTTGTCAAATAATTACAATTTAGACGTCAATTCATTTTTATTATTTTGAGAGTTTTGAGAGAATCCCAACCGATAAATGGCAACGACAACAGCTCCTCCCAAACCTATATTATGTTGAAGAGCTAACTGAGCACCGGTCACTTGACGAGGACCCGCTTTATTTCTCAATTGCCAACAGAGTTCAGCGCATTGGGCCAAACCTGTAGCACCCAATGGATGTCCTTTACTTAATAATCCGCCTAAAGAATTAGGAATCAAAAGTTCAAACAACCGTTGATTCAAAATGAAAGGACAAACCGCTCGGATTTATAACATATTTTCCGCCGTAAGTATTCTCATTATTATCGACTAATTCTTTTCCTTTTCCGATATCACATAAACCGAGCGCTTCATAAGTGATCAGTTCGTTAGTAGAAAAACAGTCGTGAAGTTCGACAACATTTATATCATTTGGAGTAACCCCGGCCTCAGCGAAAGCCTTTTCTGCAGCCATTTTGGTCATATCAAAACCTATGAGTTTAATCGCAGAGTTTTCTTTAAAAGTGGAGTCCGTGTCAGTTGTCATTTGCATCGATAAAATTTCGACGGCCTCTGCCATCAAATTATGTTTTTTAACGAATTCTTCTGAGGCCAAAACGGCTGCCGCCGACCCATCAGATGTCGGACAGCATTGATATCGAGTTAGAATATCATAAACTTGAGGGGAAGACATAACCTGTTCTACGGAATGTTCTTCTCTGAATTGAGAGTTTGGATTATTGACTGAATGTTTGTGGTTTTTAACCGCAATTTTTGCGAAGTGTTCTACTTTTGTGCCGTATTTTTCCATATGTTCTTTACCGGCGGCGCCAAACATTTGTGCAGTGATGGGCGCCGGAGCCATACCATACAAATCGTAGTACACATTCACATGAGTTTGCATTGGATTTATTCGGTCCTTAAATTTAGAAGTTAGAGCACCTCTCTCCATTTTCTCAAAGCCTACAGCAATGGCGCACTCATGTATTCCGCCGGCGATCATATTCTTGGCTAAATATAAAGCCGTAGAACCAGTGGAACAGTTATTGTTTACATTAACGATAGGAATACCAGTCATTCCGATTTCATATAAAGCCTTTTGACCACAAGTCGAGTCTCCGAAAACATATCCGACGGCCGCGAACTCAATGTCTGAATATTTTAGATTCGAATCTTTTAGAGCCATATTAACCGATTGGCTGACCATTTGTGGATAATCGAGGAGTTTATTGACTCCTGGCCTCACAAATTGAGTCATTCCTACACCCACTACAAACACTTTGTTTCGTTTTGCCATTTGTTTACTTAAAGTCAATCACTTTATTTAAATAACAAATCAATGAAATATTTCCTCAAACAAAATGACCGAATTGTAGATCAATTCAATTAGACTTTTAATATCGTTTATTAAATCACTTCAATGTTTTCAACAAAATATTAAACAAAAAGACTATCAAATCAAACATTAATTGATTTAATTGTAAAAAACGATAAAATGAAAATATAAACACAAATCGAGTGATTTTCCCAAAATGTATCGTTTGTTGGCTTTAAATAAAAATAACTGAATTCAATGAAATCCCTCCCAAGAGGTGAGCCTTTATTCAGTGCAGTTAAGACCAGTTTTAATGATTGGACTCAAACTTTTCAATGATTTCAATAACAGTTACTATTAGTGAACTAATTCTAAGCGTTAAAATGATATTTTAAATCAATTGAAATGAATTTGAAATAAAAACTAAAACTTTTTTGTCATTAAATTGTCATATATTGAAGATAATGTTATGGTAATCATCGAATATCAACAAAATTATATTTTTATTAAATTAAACTCAAAAAGAATTTAATATTTAATTTTCATTTTATTCTTAAAAATATTTCAATAAATTCTGAATTAAAAGCCTTTAATAGAAATTTTAAATTAAAAATACTTTTAAGATGAGATTATATGAAAGATAACAATACAAAAGACTATCAATTCTTAAGGTTTATATGAGTGACAGATAAAGAAAAATAGAAACAATGGAATCACTCATCCATTTGTGACCATCAGATATATTAGACATTATTTAAATGCAATTTTAATAAAAAGGATTTAAAAATAGATAAAAAAGATATCATTTGTTTGAAGACAATAATAATTATTGTTTAAATCATTTCAAAGTCTCCAAAGTTTTAAATAAAAAATGTTTGAACACTATTTTTACAATAATTTATTGAAATATTTAACACAAAAACAAAGATTAACTTTTATTTATCAAATAAAGTATCATGCTCACTTTTAAGAAAAACACGCAAAGCATATCAACGAATAATAAGAACATCTTGTTAAAAGGTAAAATAGCTAATTAACTAATAAATACATGCATGGTTTTTACGTAAGCTCATCTATTTTTGTAAATGATAATAACAAATATACAACAAAACCAATTAAATTTTGATATAAGGAAATGACAAGGTATTTTTAAATATTGCTATAAGGTAAAAAATCTCAGTTTTGTAAAACTAACTAAACTTTAGTTACTAAAGTCAAGTCTAGCGTTTTTTACCTTGCAATAATTATTGTTGTATTTTAAGTTAATAATATTGAACTTAAAATTACACATAAATTTTAAGTACTTTAGGAAAAAAAATTTAAAAAATAAGTAATGAATAGTAAATCGAGACTTACTTTAATGTTTGAGGAATTCATTTGATTAATTGATTTAATGATAATTTAAATGAAAATAATTTAAATTTTAATACATTTACGACATGTGTTTCACATTTAAAAAACTAAATGTCAACAAATGAAAAGTCATTCAAATAAAACGTAACACAATTTGCCGGCAAAGCATTGACTCAATTAAAGAGCCAATGAATGAACACTAAAAGACAATAAAATAAAGGAAATCAGTTGACAATTATCTGAATCATCAAAGAATGTCGTCTGAAGGGCATCAAAGTGCAGGTGACTGGTGTCTTATTGAATCAGATCCGGGAGTCTTCACTGAATTAATCCGTGGTTTCGGTGAGTATTTGCCAGAAGTGATGAGTCATTGAATATATTATTTAAGGCGTGAGTGGAGTACAGGTCGAAGAACTATATTCTTTGAGTCCCGACTGCTTCCAGAGTTTAAGGTTAACCAATGCATACATATATATATCTTAACAAATAAGTGATTCATATTTCAGACCAATTCATGGACTGATATTTTTATTCAAATGGATGCCAACCACTGAAACCGAAGGAACTATCGTTGAGGACGAGAAGGTCTTCTTCGCCAAACAAGTGATAAACAATGCCTGTGCCACTCAGGCCATCATCAATATTCTTCTCAATTGTAAACATGAAGACATTCAATTGGGACAGACTTTAACTGATCTCAAAGAGTTTATACAACATTTCGACCCAACTATGAAAGGATTGGCTTTAAGTAACTCCGATGTCATAAAACAGGTCCACAATTCGTTCGCTCGACAACAGATGTTTGAGTTCGAGACCCAAAAGGCTAACAAAGACGACGACGTTTTTCACTTCATATCATACGTTGCCGTCGACGGACATCTCTATGAATTGGATGGACTTAAGTCGGGACCCATTCAATTGGCAACAGTTCCCAAAGACACCGATTGGGTCGATATCGCCAGACCTCATATCGAGAAACGAATGCAGAAGTATTCTGAGGGAGAGATTCACTTCAATTTGATGGCTGTCATCAGCGATAAGAAAATGATTTATCAAAAACAGTTACAAAACTTACAAAATCAGATCGAAAGTGGAAATTCGATGGACACAGACTCTATTCAGGCAGAAATATCACATCTCAAGTCTTTGATCGCAGAAGAAGACAACAAAATGAAAAGATATAAAGTCTGTACTTTTTTCTATTATTTTCTCATAAATTTTTTTTAAAAAATAGATCGAAAATATTAGACGAAAACATAATTATTTGCCGCTAATTATGGAAATTCTCAAGACTTTGGCACAGGAGGGAAAACTCACAGAACTCGTTGAAAAAGCTAAACAAAAGGCCATTCAAATGAAAAAAGTTAAGGACGAAAAGAAGTCCAACAAAACATGAGTTAATTTCATTAGTTTTTTAATTTAAAACTAAAGGGTTTACAAAAAAGTTTTTAAGACTCATTTCTCTAAATTTTTGTATGAATTCTATTGGAATTAAATTTTAGACAATCAGTCAATCATTGAATTAATTTCGAGACAAAAGTTTATTTTTAAATAATCGAATTATAACTTAAATTCTTGGCTTTTGATTTGTTTTAAGTTTTTTAATGTCTGAATACAAATATTTATTACAATAAAACGAAAAAATCAATTTTAAATATAAAACAATTTATAATTGAAAATGAAAAACACTGATTGTTCTAAAGGCTCTTATAAACAGTATTAAAGAATAAAGAAAACAAAATGAGCAAAGCTAACATGCAAAATTTGCATTACAAATAATGGCAAATAATGTCAACATTTCAAATACTAATTTAAGTTTGAAATAAAGTAATTCAAAATTAATTTCGTTATTAAAAGAGTTATAGTTTGGTCTCAATTCCCAAAATCTATAGAAATAAAAATCAATAAAAACAAAATTAGTGATTAGTTTGGGTACAATCAATATTTAGTCTCAAACTTGTTTTAAAGTACATTCAAATACACTAAACACTCCAATTGTGAACTCACTCGACACCACCAAAATTAGCAGTTTTTCGCTATAAGAGTGAATATTATAATTTAGACTAGCAACTTTTAAAATTGGCGCTTTAAAACATGAACAATAATTGATAGTCATTTGTCAGGATCATTTTATAATAGAGTTTGATCATGATACAACGTATACTAAAGGGGAAACATTTGATTTCTGACTAATAATTAAAGGGTTTATTTTTCAATGAACTTGGTAATGTTATTTAGAAATGAGAAAAAAAGGGACTGGGATTCCGAATGGAAATATAATAAGTGATTCGGGTCTCAGATTTTTGTTAAGATTAAGAGTTTTTTCACATAAAGGGTGGCTCACAATTGGAGTGTTTAGTGTATTATCACTTATTTCTATACTGGATAAATTTGATATCTGAAGATAGGTAATTCCCCTATGTCAATTTGTTGTGGCAACCAATTTAATCGTTTTAATTTTGATTATTTGTTTAAAAGCGAACAATAAATTAATGAAAAAATGTTTTTCCATTATTTAAAAAATAGTATATTTATATACTAATAATAAAAAGAGTAATTAGAGAATACTTGCAGTTAATTGAGTCTGAATTGAGAACCGATTATAGACCTGAATTCCAATTAGACTTCCATTCAATGGGTTGTGAAGTAGAGGCGATAAATTCAGTGAAGATCCGATTCAGATAATCGTCTTCAGATGTCTCTTCCAAATCGTCTATTTCTGAGAGCATATCCTCTAAATTAGGATCACTTGAATCGTCTTCTGAGGACAAGATATCGGCTTCACTTCTAAGGAAAGTCCTGAGATCTTTAGGCCATTCCTCTCTCGATTGAGTTGTCATTAAATGAAAGGCCACCGAAAGTTCATCCAATTGTGATGTGTTGTCAATTAAACCACTAATTCTTTGCTCTAAAATCTTGGGATCACTGAATGATTCGCTTAAGAATTCATTTGATTTATTGACTTTTATTTGATTTTGTTTTGAGTTCTTTCGGACAACACTTTTGACAGACAATAGTTTTGAGTGATTTTTATTAAAATGATTTCCTTTTCTATCATTTAATTTCTTTAAATTTTGGTTCGAATTAGTGTTGAATATAGTCTTCATTTGTGAATTGGGAATACGATTATCACTAAATTGTTTGCGAATCTTATGTGAATCGATTCCACTTTTCTTGTATTTGGGGTCACTTTTATTTGACCTTTTCTTTTGTCTTTCCATTTCTATTAGACTTTTATTAGATTTATATTCAGCCAATAGTTCTGAATATTCCCTCTTCTTTAGCGACAACTTTTTGGGTCGTTGTGACGATCGTCTTAAGACTGGTTCCGACATTTTTGACACTTCATTCATTTGTTTGTCTTTATTAGTGTCCACTTCTTGAAAGTCAGAATCCAGTCCTTCATTGAGTCCATAGTCTTTAACGATGAGATCAAAAGAGATATTATGTTTGTCACACATTTGTCTTAACGATATCTTTGGTAATGATATTGAAATGGTTTTCTGTCGGCAAAGTTTGTAAACGTCGTCAGACATATTGATTCACTTCTTTGAAAAATAAAAAATTTAATATTTTTATACAGTTTTAAGTCAAACACTTTTTCTATAAATCAATAAAAAAGAAATGTTTTTATGCATTCCTTTTACTTATTTTGTTAATCACTTAATAAATAATTTCTTCAGTTATTCAAACAATAATTATAACAAAATTTTGTTAAGATTTTATTCAAATTTACACAAATTATTAAATTAAAGCCAAAAATTGAATAATACTAATAAGTTGTTTGAATTACTAAAAAAAATAATTTACTTAATAAAAGTCGAGTCTAAAGAGTTGAGACGATTATAAAATTTTTCTTTTTTACAAAAAATACTTTTAAATTCAATTGAGATTTACTTTCAATTAAATAATTTTTTTATGTATAAACTATTTATATCTTTTTACTATTAGTATAAACTTATTATGAATAATAAAATGATTAATATATACTAAAGATACACTCGATTACCATTTTTATGAACTTAGATGTACAGACATTTAAGTTCACAAAACCTATCTAGTTCATTAAAACACACGTTGATAAAACTGACAGTCAAGTGTAAATGAATAAGTTATCCAGGATAGCCTTTAATCCTGTTTATTTTATGCAATTTATATTATTTTAAATACAGTTAACTCTCATATCTTGAACTCTCGTAACTTGAATTCATGTTTATCTTGAATTAAATTTTAAGACCCGATTCACTCCCATAGAAATCCTATTAAAAATTCTTTCCTATGTTGAACCTTCTAACTTGTATCTTGAATCCAAATTCATGTCCCATAAGTTATTGTGTGCATCTCTTAACTTGAATTTTGTTTAAACTACAAATTGAAATGAGGTTTTTAACAATAATATGAGTAATATTTTCGTTACAAAATTCCTTTAAAAAAGGAATTTAAAACAAATGAATTACGTTTTAATTATAATCAACAAATATAACTAAATTTGTTAATTAATACATATAATTCTTAATATTCATTCATATTATT
>JAQFZM010003539.1:0-10939 GCA_034695785.1 Galumna obvia
AAATTGTCTTTCGGTCAATCGCCTCATTCCCAAACACAGTACTCTACGATTCAGTGTTATATCGATCTTTTATTCAAATGATATATCAATACATTATTCATATGTAATTAAAATATTTTCGTGTCAAAATGAACCAGCACCAATATTTTTATCTAATGATAAATCAATTTCAATCAAATCAACTTGGTGAAATTTTTCATATATAAACGAATTTATTCTTGAATATTAATTCAAAGATTTTGTGTTTGAAATATTGAAAAGAATTATTATTATAATTAATATTGAGTTTATGACTATATTATGTTTAATAAGTATTCAAAAAATTTAAGTAAAAATTTAAATTATGTTTGAGTTAATAATAATAGTATTTATTAAAAATGATAATTACTTTAATTATTTTAAGAAATATTTTTATCTCAATCTATAAATTGTTTTTGAAAACAATTTTATTATTAATAGATATTATTATAATTTTTATCAAATATTTGTGGAAAAGTTTTAAAAAATTATTATCATTTCTAAGACTTTATATTAAATATATTATAAAACTTATATTATTTATATTTTTATTCTGTTCTATAATTTCAGTAACTATTGATTATTTAAGTTATCCCTATATTTATAATCTAATTGTTTTCGACAATAAGAATGGTTTTGAATTACCGGCGATTAGTTTCTGTACTTCAAATAAAATATTCTTTGATAAAACAAAAGTCAATCATAAATATAATTCAACCGAAATAAATGAGAATAAAAAAGAAAATTTTGAAATATATTACAATAAAATATATAAACAATGTTTTAATTATGCAGTGGAACATTACTATCGATATTATAAAGAAAATTATAGGATTTTATGCAATTTATGGAAATATAAAACGAATTATTTTTTAAATCAATTTTTTAAAAATTTTGAAAAACATATCAAAGATTTAAATTTCATTGAAATGAAAAATTTGACGATTAGTACAAAAGAGTTATTTAAATGTTCGGCAAACCTTCAAATGAGTAATGAATCGAATAATTTTAATAAAACTGAAATCAGAGACTGTTTTCAATTGTTTAGAGTTTTGCAAAGTATTTATGGAAATCGTTTCGGTATTTGTTATACATTTTTGCCGAAAAATCTCATTAATCTCAGAGACAAAGATTATGTTAAGTTTAGTATTAGTTATAAAATGCAACAAAATTTTATAATTTATAAACTATCAGAAGAGGACAACACAAGAGAACCAGATATAGACCCGATTTATGCAAACATATATTTCCCACTTTATATATTTGTAAACGAAAAGAGGCGCCCATTTTTAGCCGAAACACAAACAGCAATCATTAGTTTAAGAAATTGTTTGAACGCAGAATTGAATTTCCGAAAGACATCCGTTGAGTTATTGTCGACGCCTTATATGAAGCCATGCATTAAATATGGTATGTATTGTATATTTATAGACATAACATTTCACACTCTATATAAGTATAACCTAGCATTTTATGAAATGTAATTTTATATTATTATTTATAATTAAATTTAACATAACAAGTAATTTGCATCTATCATATAATCTCTATTAGATAAGGAATTTTAGCAAGGATTAAATATGTTTTATCATTTTTGACTGAAAAGTCTAATAATTTTAACACATTTTATATAATCTTTAAAATAGGATCGAATTATAATTATTACGAATGTTTTCATTCGTGTATTGAAAAGAATTTTGTGAAACAAAAATGTATTCCAAATCCTTTTATTGAAGAAAATTTTATTCTCATTAATTCGAGTCAATATTTACACAAAATTTGTAACAAAACTGAAAATATATTTGACTATAAAAATATTGAAAAGATTTGTCGTAACTCTTGTCATAGAGATTGTTATCAGGAATACTATACTATGAGTTTAGACAACGATTACTATATTATGGAATCGGATTCAAACATAACTATTAAATACAAGTATTCAAATGTATTTCATTATACATCAGAACCAGAGATCACTTTCACTAATTATCTCTCAAATATCGGCGGATTTTTTAGCCTTTGGTTTGGACTCTCTTTCATTGATATGAGTTATGTTTTTAAACTGATTTTCAATTATTTAAATTTGAAATTAAAAATAAGAGAAATCATTGAATACATAAAATTAATTTTAAATAAAATAACCGCAAAATCAATAAAAATTACATTAATAATAATTAAGAATCAAATAACCAAGTTAAGAAAATATAAATGGAAGACATTTGTCTCATTAATAACATTACCGATACTTTTAACACAAATAAAGGGTTTAATTGAATACTATTTAGAGTTTAAAACACAAATTGATGTCGAATTCAAGAATATTAGAGACTCTAATAAAGAGATTCCCTTTGATTTGTTTCCGTCCATTACTTTTTGTTTTGAATATATTTTTGATAAAATTATATTCAATGAAATAAATCATAAATATATGGATTTTAATATTATTCCAAACAAAAGAGGTTTTGTTGATATAATTAAAAAATATGAGAATAAAACAGAGTTTACACTAAACTATTTAAATGTAATATTTAATTATAATGGTTGGAAATATCAGGATAATAACAAAAATTTAACCAAGCATGTTCATTATCTTATAAATTCAAGTAATCCACAACAATTTGCTGAACGCTTAAATCGTAATCACAATTTAAAATTAAGTGGATTTCATCCAACAATTAATGATTTTAAGATATTTTCTAATATTTTTAAATATAATAATTTAAATAAAAGTTGTAAGAAATCACAACATTTGACACCTTTTGGTCATTGCATTACTTATACTGAAAATAAAGAACTGCATAGAAATGACGACAGATTTAAATTTGATAGAATAGAAATATTTTCATTCAATGATATGATTCCCTTTCATTTATTTGGATATAAAATAATAGTTCATTCGTCACAAACAATGCCTGTCCTCACATCTGATTCATTCCGATTGAATGATGAAATGCAAGATTTATGTATTAAAACACAATTTAGTCGATATGTGTTTAAAAGACTTCCAAAACCGTATGAAACGATGTGTAGAGACTATAAAAACAAAACTCGATTTCATTGTTTAAATGACTGTTATTTCAACGGATATATGAATTCCCAAATGAAATGTATTCCCAATTATAAGAGTTTATTCACTATTAGTTTCGATAATTATTCTGATTATTCAAAGTATACCTATTGTTCTGATGAAGAAAATATTGATATCAATAGAATAGATAATTATATTAAAGAAAAATGTGATAAACAGTGTCCGCTTGAATGTAATGAGATATTATTCTTGACTACTCCTCGATTTAAATTAACTAGGGGTCTAGAATTTTCTTTTAAAGAATCATATTATTTGATAAATAATTATCTTGCTAAAATTACATTATTACAATTGTTTATATCAATAGTCAATATAATCAACTCATGGAACGGAATAAGTTTTATTAAAATCATTGTTTACACTTCAGTTATTTTGAATAGAATTCCAAATTTATTACAAATATTTAATAATATAAAAGATTATTTAATAAATAAATTAAAACTTAATAAATGGAACAAATATTACCAGGTATATTTTATTACCGTATGACCGCACTTTAGAGCATATATGCGCTAACTAGGGAATATATCTATGTTGCCGATTAATTCTGATAATAAGAGTAACATGGTTAAATTCTGTGAAGATAACTGATTTAGAATCTGAAGTCAAAATCTGCTTATGACCATCTTTAAGACTAAAAACCATGGTCAAAATATTTGAAAGATTCTTTGAAAAGCTTTCAAAAAGATTTTAAACTTTTAAACTTTAGTTTAATGTTTAACATTAATGAGTAAAATTAAATTATCTTAAAATCTCTATTGATTTCTATATGAGTTTATTCATTAGTTGAAACTTATTTTACATTTATCCAACTATAGATTGACATCTTTCTAAAGTTTAAAACCAATTTTTCTTTTCTAAGCTTTTAAACAAATCTTTCAAATATTGTGACCATGGTTTTAAGTCTTTAAGATGGTCATAAGTAGATTTTGAAATACCGCATAGAATATTATAATTTGAAGTCATTTATTTTATTATAATAAATATCGATTAAGAATAAATAATTTTTGTAATTTTATTAAAAAATGATAAAAATATTAAAAATTGGAAGATTTTATTAAATAGTATAGTGATAAATAATTAGAAATTAATAAATTTACATTTAAAATTTTAATTATTAAAAAAAATTTTATTCTTTAATAAATATAAATAGTTAAAATAGCAAAATAGGTGATTGATAGTTTGATATAAGTTTATATTTAAAATTAAAAAATAGGGCAAATGATATTAGGGCTAGTAAAGTTAAGGTTAGTGAAGATAGGGTTAGTGAAGTTAGGGCGAAAAATTATAGGTATAGTAAAATTAGGGCTAATGAAGTTCAGGCTAATGAATTTTGAGCTAACGATATAGATCCAATCAATGTATTAACATGCCAATTCTCGTTATATTACATTAAGCATTTAGAGAACAATAGCTTGTAAAGTTGTCATAGTTAGATTTGATTACCACTGTATGAATAAACTTAAATTTTGATAATATTAAACTTGTATCTTATCAAATTAATGATTTTTTTATTGATTAATTTGAATAAATCTAATAAATCATTTTATAAAATATCTTAGATTTTTTTATAAATACTTCATCAATATAGAAAAATTAATTTAAAATATAAATGTTTTCAAGGTAAAAATTTAAATATTATCGTTTAAATCAAGGATGCCTATATAATCACAGGTGGTGAAATATTTTATTATAACTAGCAATAATGTTTAATAGAATTTTATAAATACATAATTGAATTTAATGATTAATGCAACCAAAAATTTTATTTGCATTTTAGTGAAATTAGAATTTAATTTATTTAATTTATCTATATAATAATTTGTCAATTCCTGATTATAAATTATACCTATTCATGTAATTATTCGTTCTTATATTATATTTCTATATTAAGAAATTTCTTTCGACTAAATGTTAATCTATATTTAACAATAGCCACTGAAATAATTTATTTTACTTTGGAGAACAAACAAACATATTAATTAATAATATTATTTAAAATAATATTTTTGAAAATAATTTTGGGCTTTAATTTAATTAGGAAAATAATTTTTATAAGATATATGTTAAATGAAATAATTTAAATAAATTTTTTAATTTTGATTAAAATAATCAAATTTATAACAAAGAAAACATTAATATATTGTTTATTCTAAACAAATATGTATAAGATATACATATTATATATTTAAAAAAAAATTAATTTACACAAGTTAAATAATAAAATTAATGTGGAAATTTGATAATTTTATTAAAAATTTAATCATCAATATTAATCAGGGATGGCCAATGGATTTTCTAGATGGGGGAATTTCAAAATACCCTTCCCCTACAGAGGGAAATTTGATAAAAATACCCCCTCCTTGGACGAAAATTAAGGTACACCTTCCTAGAATAAAAGGGAAAAAATAGGAAAAAAAATTCGGATAAATAGCCAGAAAATAGTAAAAATTAAGAGAAAAATAATTAAAAAGCTGTAATTTTTATGTAAAATAATTTACAACTTAAAAAAAACGCTTTAAATCGTCAAATTTACAGTTTTAAAGTGAAAAATTAAGTGAAAATTATTTTAGAAAATTTTGAAAAATGCCGTTTTTGTCAAAATTCATAGTTTTATGAAGCGATGCATATTGAATACAAAGGGGTGAAACATTTATTATACTTATTGAATGAACCGACCATGTTCATTCGTAAAAAAGAATAGTGTTCATAGGGTCCACATAGATTACGCACAAAATCCATTCAAAAAGTTTATTCAATATGCATTGCTGGTTTTATGCATAAATTTTGATAAAATGCGTTAATATATGACGAATTATACTCATATACATCAGAAAACAGCTTAAAATCGACGTTTTATGAGTTTTAGGGATTTTTTGTCCTTTTTAAAATACTCCTATTAATCCCCTAAGACGGAGCAAAATACCCCTAATAACCCCCCTATATCCGAAAGGTTTGCCCATACCTGATATCAATTCATTGAATTAAATCCATTTATAGAAAATAATTAGTACCAGCAATGAAAAGTTATTGATAGAAATCATATTTATTCATAGAAAACAAATTATAGCAATAAAACCCGATTTCATGTCCGTTCATTTTCTTAATAAAGTTCTGTATTTTCCAACGAATTTTATCTCTAATTCTATATCTATTGATATGAATAAAACAAATAGTCTTGAATATGGTTAATGTGCAGAACTACTTATCCAAGTATACATTATATTAATGGAAAATCTTTCTCAAAAGAAAAGACCAATTATAAATGCGGCCGGTGCTTTAGGTTAACCGAGGTTCTTATTATACCGAGTCTTGTTATGATAGCCTAACTTTTATTATATTTTTATTAAAATAAAGAGCTTATAAGAAAATAATTACTGCCTGCGATGTATAGTTATCAAAGATATTTATAAGAAACACATCATAGCAATAGAACCAAATTTGATGTCCACTAATATATTCATCAAAACTCTCAAAATATTTTTGAAATAATTTTTTATAAAACATACAAGTTTACAAATATATTGATTAGGATCAGATATTCTCTTAATAAAACATTTGAAATAATTCTTAACTTTTTGTTTTATATTCGATAATATTTTATAAATATATTTTATTATAAAATTTTATATGAAAAATTCTTATAAAGTTTTTGAAAAAATCTTTCACACTGGTTTTTTTGCTGTTAAATTTAGTAATTAAAATTTTAAAATTTTTTTAAATTTCCAACTATGGAATTTTTGCACTATTATAATTATATTATTTTTTTATTACCTAATTCATTTTTTTCTATAAATCAATGGTGTTTATACCTCAAATTCTTAGCAAATTATACGAAATATTTTTATATTTTTCAAAATATAATAAAAAATGTGTCGACAGATATATTTTTGTTTTTTACTATTTTTTCTACAACAAACAAAATTAGCATGCTAAATTCAAAAAATGAAAAATTCGAATTTACCTTGTTCAATCAATTCTTTTCCAATTTTGATTGAATAAGATGAATTTAATTTCAATTTTATAAGGTATTTATTTGCCCAGAAAGATTAAAATATCTTTTATGATTCTAAAGTAAATAGCTATAATTTAATTTGGCTTATAAATAAATATTTTCAAAAATACATATTATAGTTTATATTAATTTTCTAAATTTATTTAGAAATTTACATTATATTCTATAATTTTAGAATGCTTATAGATATTTTAATGTTACTTAGCAAATTAACATATTATATAATTACAAATTATATTCATCTTTTTTTGTTAAAATTGATTGAAATATTGTAATTTCCTAATAAGTCATAAACTGATAGATAGTTGTTACAACGCATTATCAGAAATGCTTTGAAGTTTGTGACGACCTCAATGATTACTATTATAAATATATGAATCTTCTAAAAGAAATTTTATTTAGAAATTATTAAGAAGAATTATTTATTTAAGAAATCATTAAGTAATAAATTAAATGAACAGTTGGTTGGATTGTAGTTTAAGTTTTATCTTATTTTATGAAAAAATTAACCTAATTCACAGATTGATACTTATTATAACTTTATCTGAGCAGATAAATTCTGACACATTCTAATAGCGTATGATTTCTCTTTATGTTTATGCAAAACGATTAAATAAACTACACTTACTATGTAAATGTTATGAAAAATTTACAAGGTCATATTTTAAAAAATAATTTATCAAATTTAATAAAATAATTTATTAGTTTTTCAGTTATATTTTATAGTAAAAATTAAATCATCAATTTCATTTCATTAAAATAATAATAATTAACATGTTTGGTTAAAACCTTTCTAAATACGACAATTAAATAACTATTAAAAAAATATTTTATTTATTACTACATTAAAAATAATTTGTCTTAAATAAAAATGATTTTATTTTCAAATGTTCATAGATAATTTATGTGTAAAAAGCATAAAAAGTAACTTGAGGATTTTTATTTGATATAATTAAAGTGTTTTTATAATCTTAATGGTCAATAAAATTTTGGAACATATTTCCAAATTATATTCACACACCAAAACCTTTAAGAAATTTTAATAATAAATTGAATTGGTATATGTAAAATTATGTTTATTGCTAAAGTTATAACTATAGTCACTAAATTTCGTTAAAGGATCTAAGATTTTTATAAATTTAAAATCAATATTTGCTCATATATAAAAATTATATTGTAGATCACGTGATATATAAAATTTTATTTAAACAATGATTTTAAATGGATCAATATAATCAATTAAATGGATTTATTCAACAAAAATTATTCATTTGCCAAGAATTTCTTTTATAAAATTTAAGATAAATTTTTCATTGTATAAAATATATTGTTAGTATCAAATAAATAAATAATATTTCTGTATTTTTAGTATTTGCCTTGGCTTTGATTTTAAAGCTTCTACTGACATAGTTGCGTACTAATATGACATTAACTTATATAATAATTAATAATTTTATGCAATGTCTTCTTTACTACTTTCTGATGAATGATTTGAATTAACATTATTTAATTTATAATCCAGGTATTTTATAGCTTTTGAATAAATGCTACTATCTGAATCTGTTTCGTATTCTAATTTTATATTTTCTTTATTTGTTAAGCATTGTTGAAAGACTTCATAAAAACTACTATAATCAGATAAGTCTTCTTCACAATTAATTAACATTTCAGTTAATTTAATATTTTCATTATAGCAATTTGATATACAGTCAAAATCAAATTCATAATTATCTATAAAATTTTTTAAATACTTAGTACCGAGAAACTCAACTTTGTCCCCTTCCCAATTAATAATTTCTATAAGAGAGCATCCTTGAATTGAAATTAACCTGCTTAATTCAACTTTGTGATTTTCGAGTAATTTAAAAAGTTTATTTAAATCTTCAAAGTTAAGATCATTAATTTGATAATTTAAGCAACATTCCTCTGAAATATTACATAAATTCTCAATGACATATAATTCTATTTTATCAAGATAAATATTTTTATTTAACAAAATCAAAATATTTTGTAAGTTAGCTTCAAAAAGTAAACTAGCAATTTTTCTATATTTTTCATTATTTATAAATTTAAAAAGTGTAACAAACTCTTCTTTTGATATGTTGTTTAATACTAATTCTTTTGTAGTATCATCTATATCATTATTCTCATTTTTCAAATTTTTATAATTTTGTTTATAAATAGACTCGTTAGTAACCACTGCTCCTATAGTTTTATAAGCTTTTCTTATATTATGTAACTCAAAAGGCAAATATTCTTTTCCATGTTTTAAGATCTCTTGTAATAAAAAATATAATTCATTTAGAATTCCACGAGATCTCGTAACAATTCTTATAGTACCATAAGGATTCATATCAGCTCCAAGTTGTTCATTTTTAAGTCCGCTACTAATTAATAAAATTAAATTTACTTTTGAAATATATTTGTCAATTTCTTTTCTAATATTTTCAGTAGTTGTGCTCGTATAATCAAAAACTATTATATCATTTTCTGTGTGGATATCTAAATCTTTAACAAGGTTGACAAATTCAGGTCCATTTGAAGCACAATGACTTAAATCAACATAAAATACTTTTGCAATATCTTCAGTTTCAGAACTCTTACCTAAACATAATTTTTTGAAAATATCTTCAACATTTTTAACAGCATTTTTGGTTTCATAATACATATATTTAATTACGGTTTCATAATTTAGACCCAACTGACGAAATCTGTATATCGAAACACTGTGAACCAAATTTATCGCTCTTATTCCAGTTGCTACTATTATCTTTTTCGAATAATAAGTTTGACTATTATCTATTTCTTCATTATCTATTATTTCATAATCACTATCACTTCCATATCCATCTTTACCTTTTTGGCCACCATTTATTTCGATAAATTCTATATTTGCTTTTTCAATTAAGCTATATAAACCCAATAACTTGAATTTTCTTATAGAATTATATAATTCAGGCATATTATTTTGTATTGCTTTTGCTATATCATTTATAATTTCCCAAAATTTTACATCTTTATTTATAAAATTATTTTCTTGAGAGTAAAATGTTTGCATCGATAATTTTCTGTAATCTTCATCATCCACTTTTAATGTTACTTTATCTTCAAATGATAATTTACTTAATAAAATATTTAGAGGGTTTGCAAGATTTGGTTGGGACTGAGTCAATTCTTCTGTTACATAAACTGTAAGCAAATCTACATACATTTTATTTCTCATAATTTGAAGGGAAATTTTTCTTCCGTTTGAGTCTCCAATTTTATCTAATATATCAAACAATGAATCTCTGATTGACCATGAACTAACACGAGAAAGTGTCTTTTTTCTTGTTTCCTTTCCCTTTTTATTGTCTTGTTTGTTTTTTTTTCTCTTCATTTCTTCTTTTCTTTGCTTTTCTTCAAACTTATAATCATTATATTTATTAATTTCGGTGTTTTTAGTAATTGAATCCTCAGATAATTTAAATTCTTTAGAAATTAATGGGCATAAGAATTTATTATTTAATTCATATAAACTTTTAGCTAACACTTTTGAATAAATTTTCGGGACGATTCCAATATTAATTCTAAAGCTGTTGGCGGTTTCACAAACACTAGGATTAATGTGGCCGAAACTTGCTCTACTTAATATTTCAATTGGAATATTATGCTTTTTTGAAATATTATTAGTTATTGCAATAAAATAAGCTATAACAATACAGTGAAACCCGTTTATAACAAGCCCGGATATAACAAGTCCCCGCTTATAACAAGCCAATTCCCAGGAACGGGAACCAAATATGATTTTCCTATTATAAAAGTGTCGGATATAACAA
>JAQFZM010003540.1:0-10938 GCA_034695785.1 Galumna obvia
ACCCTTAACATTAGCGTATATGGACAGACACTAGGTCTGTTGGCATTTTTTTGTCTAGGGTAGGGTATTTTGCCAAATTACCCCCCCCCCCCTAAGACTCGGTCCTTTCGCCATCCCTGCGGTTTACTCTAAATGGAATTTACTATATTGTTAATAATTTTTTATAAATTGGAATATTTTAATGAAACTTGGCCAATTTGATTTTAAAAGTTGTCTTTTTTTGAATTCATGGCAATAATTCTTTATTTTTATTTCTATTTTTTTGATTTGATTACTTGTTTTCTTATTATATATAAAATATTCATTGAAAAGTGAGGAATAAAATGAAATCTTTCGGGCTTAAACAATTATTTATCTTAAGTTTCAAAAGCGTTTGATGTCTCAGATAAAAATTGTAAATAAACCCTAAATATAAACATTTAAACGTTTAAAAAATGGATTAATATATTAGTTTAGAATGAAACTTTTTTACGGATTATCATGATTTTAAATTTTACTATCAGTTATAATTTACAAGGTTAAAATAAAATTAAAAACAATGATAAGAGTAAAAAATATTTTATTTATTGAAAAAATATTTTTATAAAACCCTAGAAATAATTTGTGTTTTATATAAGATTTAAATCTATAGATTATTGTATTTTAATATTATTTAAAACATTTGTAAATTTCAGAAACAAATAGTGTTTACTAATGATTTAATAGATTTTGTTCTCTCATATTCTCCATAAACTTTAGCAAACCCACAAAAGTATTATGAATCATAATAATTAATGTGGTGTATTTGTGGTAAAACCTATTCTCAAAAGAATATCTCAAAATAAATATTTCAAATAATTTTCAAATTAATTATTAAATTAATTTTAAAATTCTTAAAAATATTTAATACTTAAATAACGCATATATATTTATTAAATTATAAATTTAACTATATTTTTATGCAAGAGCATTTTTACCCACAAAGAAATTTGCAAAATTTAAAAAGTTTCAACATTTTTAAAACTTTAAATTTTTATTTATTGAAAAATTAAATATTTTAATATTGAATAAATTACCTTGAAATAAATACAACAAATTTATTATTCAATGTGTTTTCAAATAATGGAGAGATGAAGATTTTAATAAAATTTTTAAATTTACCTACCAAAATATATAATTTTCAAATTAAAAAAAACTATAAATTAATTTTAAAAATGGATTAATAAATTAGTTCATAATAAAATGTTTTAAGGACAAAAATTATTTTGAATTTTTAACCATTTTTAACAAGCAAGGTTAAGATAAATAAACAATGATATGAGTCAAATATTTTTATTTATTGAAAAATATTTGACTAAATTAAAAAAAAAACAAAGAAAACAATTCATAAAATTCTTCAAATATAATGTTAGTGTTGTTATACGCTTTCAATTGCATTCCATAAGAATAGTTGTCATTATATTGACATAAAATAAGGGTTAATAAAAAATTCATATTTTATTTCAAAATTTATGCTTAAAATTACAAATAAAACTTTAAACTATTACCAAAGTATTTATAAACACTCTACTTTATGTAATTATAGATTTTTGAAACTTTTATATATCGTTAAATCGTTTTCATTATTTTTCTATATATCGGATATATTAATTAAAATTTTCTAAATATAAGTATTTAATTACATTGGAGTATAATTTTTCGGTTCTTTTATTCTTTTATCAAAAGTTATAACTTTGAAATTTAATGCCAATTCATTACTTATTTGGGAAAACCACTATTAATTTGTTTATATCTTATATTTATTTAAGGTGTTCACTTTTATTGCATAGGGGATAAAATATTTTATATTACAAACAGAATTTCATTGATAATGTTTAAAGTTTATATGTCACATAAACAGAATATGCACTAAATGAAATAAAAGTGCAATAAAGTTAATGCATGTTTACTGATTTTTAAATTTTTTTGCATATATTCTGAAAAATTTCATGATAAACAATGATTTCTATTAAAAGCTTTCTTTTAAAAAATGATATTAAATTATTCCTTTTAGTAATAGATAAATGCTTTTTAAAGTATATATTCAAAAAAATAAATAGAACTAAATTTACTATTATTGTATTGTATTCCTAGATTAATTTCAGATTTAAGCTCAGAATTTCATATTATTTTGTTTAAATATTTGCAAAAATATTTTAATAAAACAACTATATAATTCTTCAATTAATTTACAGTTTAAATTATCAATTAATAAAAATTAACTAAATAATATTTAGGTAATTAAATTAAACTAAAATATTTATTTACATCAAATTGAATGCCAAAATTAAATTAAGAATTTAGTACCGAATACAAAGTTATTTAGTAAAAGTAATGATAATAATTGAATTGAATAAGAAATAAATTTATTTTTTATCAAAAAATCTGTTATTTAAATTCATTAATATTTTGCGAACGTTTTCGAGCCCTGACCGGACTCTGTTGGAATAGTTATGTCTTAAATAGAAAATTTCGATTTGTATATATCTATTTTAAAGATATAAAACTTTTGACAATTAAACGTTAATTTATTGCTTATGTGTCTCAAATTCCTTCTCTCAACTGTTGTTAGTATATTTTCAAAATAGCAGGACTTCACAGAAGTCCAATGCTTGAGAAAGTGTTCGGTTTGGGATAGAAAACGTTCGCAAAATATCACAGTTGATTGATTAACAAATTCGGTGATAAAAAAAATTCATTTACTATTCAATTTAAATATGTGCTCTCCCCAATACCAAAATATTGATTCAATGATAATATTATATTACTTCATTAAAGATTTAATTAAAAACGTGTCAGGGATGGCAAATTGGGAGGGGATATAGCCAAAATACCCACCCTGTGATCGGTGGTATACCTCCCCTTCCAATGCATCGGCGAATAAATAGAGAGAAAAAATTTGTAAAAGGGATATAAATTTGAAAAAAATACATAAAAAATTGTAAATAATAAGTAAAATATGAGTAAACATAATAAAAGCATATATTAAAATAAGATTTAAAGTTTTTGAGCTAAAATATTCTAGGACAATTTCCATGTTGCAAAACAAAGATTTAACATATTACTAGAAAATTAATATATTGTATATTTCTTTAATAATGATAAATTATTTTATTCCTAGTTTTTTTATTGACACAAATAACTGAACAAATATTTATAGTAAATACCTTATCCTAAATAAATCAAAATAACAGGAATTTACAACAGAGTTTAACATAATTTTTTTAGTTTTAAAAGATGTTTTAAATTAACAATATTTCGGTAAAACCAGAATTGGAAATTTTTTTTATTTGAGTCGGAAAGGAGACTATAAGAATTTCATACATGCCGAAAGGTGAACACAATTTGTGATATTTATCAAACATTAAATATTTAATGATTGAAAAAAAAAACAAAAAAATTAACTAAAGAAAGTATAAATATTATGAAAGTTATAAGTTTAATTTTAAATCAATATAAATTCACAAAATTTATTGTAAATGACTTTTTGGTAAACGAATTTTAAACAAAATTTTTTGTTTAAATTTGATTAAACTTCTTACAAATTTATATTCTGTATAACTTGTAGTAATTTTCATATAATAAATAGTTGCATAAAAATTTGTTAAATTTCTATAATTCCGCATCAATAAAATTTGCACTAGAGATAGCCAAATGTTATGATAAAATCAAAGTAATCTACTTTAATTGTTAAATATTAAAGAATTATTTTAAATTATTACACGAATATTTCAATCTATATTTATTAAATTAATCATCAAAACTTCAAATAATTTAACCAAACTAATTAATCTATTTGGTTTATAAATAAATTTTTTGTCACTAACAACAATTACAAATGTCAAAATTAATCAACTTATTAAAATACTGTTTTGGTGAATATAAATACCATAAATTGGTCTATTTAATCAAAATATTATCAGGTTCTACGATCTTCCACTATAAATATTTTGTAATAAAGGTATATATTTACATTTGTTTGCCGTTAAATTTACAGTTTTCAAAATATTTAAAAGAGATTTATTACCTCTTTAATTTGATTTTAAAAAATACTTAAAATCATAGATGGCTAAAGGAGGGTATTTCAAAATACCCTTCCTTAGACGAAATATCCTGGAAATATCCCCCTGAGCCGAAAGGTTAGTTTCTCCCCTCTAGCAAAAGGGAAAAAATAGGCAAAATTTTACGGAAAAATTATAAGAAATTAGAGAAAATTTAGTAAAATACCGTAATTTTTAAGAAAAATGACGTAAAACTTAGTAAAAATGCATAAAAACGTTATAAATGATGTTTCAAGCGAAATTTTGATGTTCTAAATTTTTGAAAATTTTACAAAATTGTCTTTATTGTCAAAATTTCTTAGTATTTAGCACAAATTTTAATAAAATATGTTAAAATAAAACTAAAAATAGTCATATTAGTCATAATAGTCAAATGAAAAACGTAATTTTTGAACAAACCCAGGGTTTTTGTTTCAGTGACTTAAATAATAATTCAATTAAATTTAATTTAGTAAAAGGTTTTAAAATTGTTTTCATTAATATTCGAAGTCTTGTACTACACAACGATGAGATAAAAACTCTTTTAAATCAAAATTGTATCGATATTTTATGTTGTGTTAAAACATGGCTCAAACCTCACCATTTTGATTATGAATTTGTTGCCCCAAATTATTCATTTTGGAGATGTGATCGGAAGGACAGAAGAGGTGGTGGGGTCGCGATTTATGCAAAGAACTCGATTAAAAGTGATTATATGCTGATGGATAATTTTGAAGATAATTGCTATCAAACACGCAAATTAATGGTTAAATTCAAAGAAGGCAAATCTTTTGAAATCCTCGCGGTTTATAGACTTCCGGACACAAGAGTTGATTCTGACAACTCTTTCTTCAAATATTTGGACCGTTGTCTGGATATAGATATCATATTTGGAGGAGGCTTTAATAATGATTTTAAAAATTGATCTGACGAATGGTTTACATATTTTTCTGACATCGGTTTTATTCAAATTATTAAAAGTCAGACCCGTATTGGTTTAAATTCACAGACAATTTTAGATCATATTTATGTAAGAACGATTAACAATGTCTTTGATTATGGAACCATTGAATGTGAAATTTCTGATCACAAACCAGTATTTATATCAAGAAAAAAGAGTCGAATTTTTCATTCCTCTACTCAAAAGTCAATAGAATACTACGACTGGAAGCGATTTGATAGTAAAGGTTTTGAAGATAGTGTCAAAAATCTATTAAATGAAATTAAGATTATGAGTGATATTAACTCAAGTGTAAACCTTTTCAACAAAAATATTAATAATAATATTCAAAAGTTTTTACCGAAACGTAAATTTAAGATAAATGGGAAAACATCTGTCCCTTACATTACTTTAGAAATCAGAAGACTTATGTATGAAAGGAACAAAACGAAGAAAAAATTCAATCAATTGAAAAGGACTGGTATTCTGAGACCCGATTTGTTCGACATATATAAGAATTTAAGAAATAAAGTAAACATTGAAATAAGGAAAAGTAAAAAGCAGTGGTTTAATAATAAAATTAGAACTGACCTTGCTAACTCTAATAATATTTGGAAAACTATTAATGAAGTTATCTTCAAAAAGAGAGTTAGTTCTACGACAACAGATTATAATCTCGATATTTGTGCACTTAATAAACATTTCATCGAAACACCACTCAATATAAGTAAATGTGTTCAACCGATTAGTCATCTCAATGACTTACACCCTATTACTGATAAAATTTTTAATATTGAATCAACTCAAGAAGAAGAGGTTTTAAATATAATTAAATCTCTTAAAGAAAAAAAGGCGTTAGGATGTGATGGTATTCCTTCTAAATTGTTCAAAATATGCCTATTTTTGGTTCCAATTTTATGCTTTTTAATCAATAAATCTTTTAAAGATGGAGTGGTTTCTGTCATCTGGAAGATAGGATGGGTTAGACCATTGTACAAAAGTGGTTCAAAAACTGATTTTTTAAATTATAGACCCATTTCTATACTTCAGTCAATTTCAAAGATTTTCGAAAAAATTGTTTTTAATAAATTTTATAAATATTTGACTGAGAATTCTCTTCTCAATGACCGACAGTTTGGCTTTAGATCAGGTCATTCGTGTAGTGACGCTTTAATTGCTATGAATAATTACATTTTTTGTGCCAAGAACAAAGGAAAAAAGTGTGTTTGCTCACTTTGGATATAAGCAAAGCATTTGATTGTGTTTCACATCATATTTTATTATATAAATTATTTAAACTTGGTCTTTCGGGGAATGCATTAAAATGGTTTTCATCATATTTATCTGACAGGAAGCAATTTGTTAAATTAAATGAAAGACACTCTGACATCCTAAACGTAAACATAGGTGTCCCACAAGGGTCAATTTTAGGGCCTCTCTTATTTGCAATATATATAAATGATTTTTTGAATCTCGAAATATTTGGAGAAAAATTCTGTTATGCAGATGACTGTAATATCGTTTATACCGCGGATGACTACCAAAACCTTGAAAATAAAATCAAGTTATCCCTGGAATTAATTAATAAATGGATATCAGAAAATGGCCTAAAAATTAATGCAAACAAAACTAATTATATGATTATTGATTTTAGTGGTCGCACTTCTCCAGAGTTTTTGCTATCAATGGATTCGATACGTTTAAACAAAGTTAAATCAACTAAAATCTTAGGAATAATATTTGATGAGAGACTCTCATTCAAACCTCATATCGAATCTGTTTGTCAAAGAGTTAGATCTCGAGTTGGTCTCCTCTCAAGATTAAGAACATATGCCTCTGAAAAAGTATTGAATCTGATATTTAAAGCTACTATTCAGCCAATCATTGATTATGGTATCACTGTTTATGGCTATACTTACGAAAGTCATACTTCACGAATAGTTCGCTTACAAAATAAGGCCTCCAAAATAATATCTCGCGCAGAAAGACCTTACTCAGAGATTTATAATTTACTAAATTGGAGATCATTTGTTGATCGAAAAAATTATTTCGCGTCTATTTTTATATATAAATGCCTGAATAATATGACTCCTAATTTATGTCAAAATTTATTTACTATAAAATTTTCTAACAAACATACAAGATCTGAGGCTCGAAATGAATTATTATTACCAAGGAAAACGAGTCAGACATTTGCTAATACTATATATTATAAAGGAGTCAATTTCTACAATTCTCTTCCTTTAAATTTAAGAAATATAACTGACTTTAAATCTTTTGTTTTAAATCTTAAAACTTATTTTTTATAATTTTCATAAATTATCTTTTTTTAATTTATCTAATTTTTTATTTACTTTATTAATTTAATTGTATAAACTCTATGCTTAGGATATCAGCCATCGGTTGTAAAGCATTTTGAGTCAAAACAATAAATGAATGAATGAATGAATGAATAAATCAATTTATTTCAAACATGAAAATATAATTTAAACATAATTTGGATTAAAAATATATTTTGATAAAAATATTAGAGGAGATATTCGAAAGATATTTGACCACAACTTTATGAAAAGTTGAGTAAATAATTGTATAAATGTTTATATAATACCTAGGAATAGGCAAAAGGTTATGAAGATAATAGTTTAAACCATATGAATAAACGTACTAAAAATTTTCAATAAATGATTTTATAAAATTAACATATTTGTCCCAAAAGTGTAATAGATTTAAATGTTTTGTACCCCGAACATGCTTTTGTTATTAAAGCAAAGGACAGAAAGGCTGAACTCCTTATGATCGGTTCTGCTACTTCAAGAACTAATCCCTTCCCGACTTGCAGACAGGTATAAATAAATCCTTTCATTAATACTCATTTAATCAAATTTTTTATTAATAAATACAATAATTGTATTACAATAAAAATAATTTAAATGAATAATAAGAAAACTTTAAAAAGAAGTGATTGTAATGTCACCTATTAATCAGGGTTAACAAATAGGGAAAATTCGAAAAAATCGGAAAAATACTTTCTTAGACAAGAGTTAGAGGATCTCCTCGGGACAAAATGAGAAAAAATAATCAATTTATGTGTTTTTAGGTAATTTTTGTCATTTTTGAAATATTCCTTAAAACTACGTCTTTTGGCTATCATTGCTAATAATTTTGTGTAACATTTATTATCCAATCCATTATCATTGGAACCCAAACACTAAAGATTAGTGTATCGGTTAGATTATGAATTACTGTATTATTAGGAAAGTATCCAGTGTAAATTTCTTTTTCACATAAATTATCATCACTTTTGTTGATATTTGCTTGACTAGCTATTCCAATAAGAACAGCACGACCAAGGTGATATTGCCAAACTGGAGAACCAGAATCGCCCTAAAATCATATGAAAATAATATAAAATTTAAAATTTTATAAAATCATCACAACTTTGAAAATTATTAATGAAAATTATTTACAACACAAATCTTCTGTTTCCCTAATGTTTTGCCAAAAATATACCCTGGCCAAATAAAGTAACTTCCATTGGTCACATTAGTTGGAAAGACTATCGATTTGTGACTAAATATAATGTTTGTATGAGAGGAGACTTTTATATTAGCGATTTGTAGTCTATTTAATGAACGATCTGTCCATTTATGTATTGAATGCCATCCGGTAATCATAGCATACTGTTCTTCAAAATATGTGAAATCCCTTTCAGGGGGTAAACATATGCTGTTAACAACTCCGGGTTGAATATCAATGGGTTTATTTAGTCTAAATAATCCGATGTCATACGACATTCTCACATCGTTTGGGTTAAATACAAACTTTGGATGAATATATTTTGGTTCAATACTCCAGTATTCAGATTCTAAATCGATGATATCCGTATCTCTTACGGTATTCAAATGTACCCGCACTGTTTCGTTACTATATTTTCGGATTCTTTAAAAGTTTTAATTCACAGATTAATTTTTAATAATTCATATTTTATAATATAAATATACTATGTGTGTTTTATTCATAAAAGGAAATAGCGTTTAGCCGTTAATCCTCAAAGAGATTGGCTCACCGTTACTATTAAAAGAAATTTTATGCGCTGCATTCCACGCGCGAGAGATTGGGTTTGTGGGTGGTTGTAAAACGATTACAAATATTACAATTAACTCAGTAAATGTAGTGAAAAAATGTATAAAACCTTCAAAAGTCGAATTTTTAAATGAATATTATTGAAAAGTTTACAAAATTGCCTTTTTCCGAAAATTCTTAGTTTTTACATTAATTTTGATAAAATACAATAAATATGAATTTTGAACTATTAACATTAATATCCATTAGTAAGTAGAAGTTTACTAAGTTCCTTATAATATAGTGTAAATAATTATAATTACTTTGTATTGTGTAAACAATGGGCGGCTGTCATTACCCACTGTTTGTCAATCAAAACACCACTGCAAAAATGATAGGTTCCACTTTTTTTTATAAATATTATTAAATTATTTACTTTATAGTTGTGATATTTTTAAATTATCTTACGAAATTGGTTTAGTCACTAACATAATCGACCATGGTGCTTCTCCTATTATAGCATTCCTCGAGTATTTCAAATTCAGTGACAGTTCTTTATGATATTTGAGACACAATTTTGGTTCGGATGAAAAAAGAGAAATACCACAACTTTTGTCATTAATTGCCTTAAAATTATTATAATTTCCAATAACTTCACTGAAGTCGTGCACTGAATTGCCTGATATTCAATAGGATTTATTGTATAGTTTTAAATTAATTTTTGTTAAGTACTGACCAAAAATCACAAACAACACAATTGTTGGTAAAATATAAAGCATTTTATTCAATATTAAAGTAAAGACTTTACATAAGAGTATACGAACTGTGAATAACTTTTTTTAAACAAATTTATGGTTAAATTAAAATAAATTTATTTGAAATTTAGTATAAAAGGAATTTTATTTCAATTATTCTATAATAACTTCAAATTTACTCAAAACTCATTTTACAGTTTTCGTAATCAAAAAAATTTTTAACTGAAAAAATAAATCTCATGTTTAATAATAAATATGAATAAATAATAGACTCATATAATTGTTATTTTATCAAAAGTAATTAAATCAAACTTAAGGTCACTTTAAGTGATGCTGAAATACAAAAGTAAAAAAAGAATATTTATTTAAACCAAATTAAATAAATTTTTATATAATACTTAATGAATTTTTTAGAAACAAATATTAGTTTATATAATAAATTTTTATTAATTATTTAATAAAATCTGAAATTAAAGAATAAAACGAATAGTATTTCAAACATTCAATACTTCTTTCAAATAAATGACTCAAATCTCATTTTACAGTAAATCACTATTGGTTTTCGCCATTTAAAGAATGTCTTTCTGGTTTTATAAGAATCTTTTCTCGTATAACACAATAAACCAGGGATGGTCAATGGGAAGTATTCTAAAATGCTCGCCCCTGAAACCGAAAATTTGGGAAAATACCCCCCCCTGAGACGAAAAGTCAGGTACCCTCCCTTGGAGAAATAGGGAAAAAATAGCCAAAAAATTCTGAGAAATTGTCGAAAAACAGTAAAAATTAAGAGAAAAGCTGTAATTTTTATGAAAAATAACATAAAACTTACTAGGGACCTTTTCGGATATGGTCATGGAATTTGAAGAAAAGAAAACAATGGTTAAATTCTTTTGAACAAGCTGATTTCGAAATTGAAGTTAAAATTTGCGTATGGCCAATTTAAGACCAAGATAACCATGATCAAAATAAACAAAATATTCTTCAAAAAGCTTTCAAAAGAAAGCTAAACTTTAAACTTTAGCAAGATAGATTAATATTTATTATTTGACATATTATTTCATTGATATATTTAAAATAAGGTTCAACTAATGAATAATCTAATATAAAAATCAATAGAGTTATT
>JAQFZM010003541.1:0-10936 GCA_034695785.1 Galumna obvia
TTAGAGAAGAACCAGATGTGCCCTCAAATACAGAAGATTATGCAAACAAAATTGAGCCCATTAATAAGTTGAAAACATGCTACTCGTGTTTTATATCCTAAAGAAAGTTATGATTCATCTAAATTTCATAAATATGGAGACAAAACATATGTGGGATCAAAACCAGATGTTTATGTAACTAATGTGACAGAAGGAAAAAGTCATTACTCATCAGAAAATCAGAAACATTTAGAGTCAAGCTAGATGCTTACAAATATGGTTTCCACCCCATTTCAAACTCTAGACGCCTTAAACGTTTTAAGTTATGAAATAACTAATGAATATTCGAAACCTAAACAAATGTCAGATGTTAACACTAATTCTACTACTGATAGGAAAGGTCCATTAGGTTATATAGTAAAAGTCTTTCCAATAATAACTCTAATTTTAAATAATATGTTTGAGTTTATATGTTTTAATAAACCCTTAAATTTGAATTTAATCAAAACAAACATTTCAAAAGGGAGTTTATTAAATACTGAAATAAAAGTATATCCTCTGAAACGATCACATAAACACCATTTGAAAAATTTTGACTCGATCTCAAGGTAATACCAGCAGCATAGACCACAGGAACAATGAGAAGAAGTCTGCCATCATTTCTTCTGATACCTTCGGGGCGATCGGTCAGACGTTGAATTTTGCTGGCGCTGTCCACCCAAAAGTCGTTAAACTCTGAATGAGCTTTATGAAACGAATCACTTCCTCTTCCTTCCAGTTTGCCAATGATTTTAACAGGGATATAAATCCTTGGCTGACAGAGCTTCTGAAGAATAGACGTAACCCTTCGCCAAAACCTGAGTTACCCAATGACCAGGTTCTCCCGATTAGCTATTGGACTGCAAGTAAAAGTAAAATTAATAGCTAGATAATTTAAAAATGTACTCACGTGGAAAACGATAATTCTCGACTAAAATGGACTTTTAAGTCACAATTCGACTCCACCAAAGAAAACAGTTCCTCCAGAACAGGAACTTCTGGCTCACAATCATCGCTTCGACTCGAATTTTCTTCCACGTACCAGTCTCCAAGCATTGAACCACTGGAAATAGATTTCTCATGCCGAATCCAGTCTGCCTGTGCTCCTCTTGTTATTTGGCGTGGTTCCACATAAGTTGCAAACCTGAATAATGCATTAATATTTGTTAAGAACAATGAAAATACCACTTATCGATTAGCCCAAGAAAACCACCGAACCAAGAAAACGTGTTTTAAAACTCCGTCACCATCAAGATCGACCAAATTCTCGTCTACTATGGTGTCCACTAAATAATGTCCATCCTTTACAGGATAGGGCCTTTCATCTATATTTCCCGGGTAGTAACGGGGACGCCAATCCTCTACTTTCGTAGCCTCTTTTCCTAACTGTGCACCCGAATATAACGTGTGGAGTTGATATTCCGTGCAGTCCAACGGTATTTTTTTGGGGATCTGCATAAAGGCGTACCCCCATTTGTCCGTGACAATCTCTTCATGCACTGCTGCCACCGCTGCAGCATTAACCACTGGAACCGCTCGTGTAACTTTCGCCACTTTGGCCATCACTTGAATTTTTCGCCCTGTGGCCATCCCTGCTTTTGGCCCTTTGGCCATCCCTGATTTTGGCCCTTTGGCCATCCCTGATTTTGGCCCTTTGGCCACCATCGCTTTTGGCCCTTTGGCCATCACCGATGATGTTGGCGTTTTCGCCACTTTCGCCACTTTGACCGCCGCAGGTCCTTCTATTGCCACTGAAACTTTTGTCACTTTTGGCACTTTTGCCGACTTCCTCCTTAAGGAGGCTCGAGTGGGAGCTGTCTCTTAGTTGGAAAGACATCCGATCAAATGCTTGGTTTCACGGATCTATCAATCGGTCAAAAGCCGAGCATTTGTTGGTCAGAGACGACAGGTTCTGGTGAGAACTTGCAATTCAAAAGCCGAAGACTATGAAATCTCGATTCGTAATTTTGGACACGTCTTACACTCTGTTATCTCAAGAGTTGTATTTCAAACGTGCCATAAGTTTGGCTTCAATGGCTGTCATCACAACACCTGTTAATCGAACGCATCCTTTAACTGATCTCCAATTTATTAAAGATAAGATAAATAATAATAAAATTGAATTGAAATACAACTCAGGATTCATAGCCTGGTATTCAAGAGAAAACAAACGGACTATTGGTTTGACTGCACCTCCAAAATCAAGTCGTATAACACCTCTAATGAATAATACTTCTGCTGAAGTCATAAATCTTTCATTGGATCAGAAATTGTCTAATCTTAGCCTTAATTGTGATAATTCATCTGAAAGTATTGATCTTTTGCCGAAGAGATTGGTATGTGGACTTCACAAGAGTTTAAGTGATCAGTTGATCGACAATCTGTGTCGATTATGTTCAGGCTGTCTGTTTTGTGGAGAGCGCTGGTGTTCATGATAGAGAGAGCGCGTGTATACGTATATACATTAATATATAGTCCATACGAGTTGTGCTCATAAGTGAAGGGCTGGCTATACGTCAGACTGAGTGTGAAAGCGTTGTATAAACTATTGATTACATTATATGAGAAATATATGGGTCAAACTCAGAACAAAACAACAACAAAATGTCCGCCGCAAATGATCTGTTATTGTCTTTAGTTTTAAAACGTCCAAACATTTGGTGGCCAACAATTGTGTCAAATCCAAGAAAAATATTTAATAACAACATTTTGACTCATAAAGAAATGAATTATTTTATAAATTTATTTATTTTAATAAATTTCTCACATTTTTCAACGGTGGTGTATGACCCCTTGCATGAGTTCACCATTGATGTACAATCGGGAAAATGGCCTGTTTATGGCTTTCAATCAACTCAACTACAAAACATGATTTGTCTGAAATGGAAGAGCCACCCGAAAGCAAGAAAGTTAAAGTGATGGTCAGGAATGAGCCGCGCGGCGGACAGTTTCCCGAATATATGGGAACGGGACGACTCATTTAACAGTCGCCGGTAAACAGTAAAGTTATCCTGAGCTCAACCACAGAACTTCAAAATAGAGCAAGAGATTCACAGTGAAAACCTACTGGACATTCGATGGGAAGAACTCAACAACCAGTTCTAGGGTCAAAATCATGTATGACGGGACGCTCAGAATAGAACAGGTCCGCAATACTGACGTCGGACTCTACACCTGTAGAATAGAGTTAAATGGCTTCACTGAAAAGAGGAGCACACGGCTCGGTCATAGAATTGCCTCATCCGCCCACTAATGTTAGGGCAGAGCTCAACATAAATGGTGGTCTTGTGAACTTTAATTGGACCCCTCCTTTCGATGGCAGCGGTCCTATCGTTAAATATATGGTTCAAACGCTAACTGTCAGCCAAAGCTCGGGTGAAAACGATAACGCAAACGATGACTTGATTTAGGGTGTGCACAGTTGGACCACCGCTAATATCAACATTTCTTCCACTCGAAACTATGTTCTCCTTACAAATCTGACACCAGCCATGACTTCTCAGTCTAGAGTCAGTGCTGTTAAAAATTTTGGCGAAGGCCGGACAAGTGTCCCAACAATACCGCCGATTACATTACCAGCACAACCTCCCAGTGCGAGTCCAATAGGAGTAGTGGGCGCTCCCCGTTCTTCGACAGCTATAATGATTCAATGGCAGCCCCCACCAGTCGAGTCCCATAATGGACATCTTATGGGATATATGGTACGCTATAAACTGGCCGGTTATGCTGAGCACACGCAATGGTATCAACACAATGTAACTAATTCAGCACAACTTCAGTATTTGTTGGATGACCTAATCGTATGGCAAAACTACCAAATACAAATCGCTGCTTATAATGAAATGGGAGTCGGGGTTTACAGTCAAAGTATTTATGTCAGAACCAAAGAGGGACGACCTGCCAGTCAAGTGCGACACTTGTCTGCAGAAGCTATTAATTCGACAGCTATTATCGTGAAATGGCAGTCACCCGACCCTCAGCTCATTAATGGTATAAATCAGGGCTATAAACTCCAGGCCTGGAAAAGTGTTAATGGATCGCAGACTCCTTACACTCAACTTTTCAAAGAGTCACTCCAACCACCGGCAACTTTTTCAGAAAAATCTCAGTCGGCAGTAATGGATGGGTTGGAGCCATACACCACTTATCACATTACCGTACTTTGCTTTACGAGTGCCGGCGATGGACCTAAAACTGATACTCCAATTACTGTTCGTACTCTTCAAGATTTACCCGAAAAAGTGTCTCAATTTAGTTTCAAAGATATTCTCGACAAAAGTGTTCGGGTGTTGTGGTCTCCACCCAATCGAATCAATGGAAAGCTATTGGGATATACGTTAAGATATTTCGTTGTCGGCGCTAAAGAAGAACAAAAAATGTGGTCTAACTTTACGGCACAACAAAACGAAACTGTAATCACAAATTTGAGGCCTCAAACTGCATATACTTTCGAGATAAATGCCTGGACATCAGTTGGTGCCGGACCTATTGAGAGCTCAACCATTCAAAGTAGTGTTCCGCCTGTTTTGCCGCACCCGCCCACACATTTAGCCATTTCAAACATCGCTGCCTTCTCTGTTATTCTTCAGTTTACTCCAGGTTTTAATGGAAACGCTTCGATTAATAGATGGATAGTTGAGGGACAGCTCTTCAAACTAAGGAACGCCAACTGGACAGTCATATATGAGTCAACAAATCACACCCAAAACGATGCTATAGTTGTACACAATTTGAGTCCATACACTGAATATCGTTTGCGTTTAATACCTGTGAATGTCGTCGGCAGAAGTCTGGCTCCGAGTGAGTCATCGCCACCTTTTCAGACACTTCAAGCACTTCCCGCCGGACCTCCAATGAATGTCACTCTCAGAACAGTATCTCCGACAGCACTTCGCGTTCGTTGGACACCACTTCCACCGGAGCACTGGTACGGACATCCGCGAGGATATAACATAACCTGGAGAGAAATCAGTGATGAGGGAATGGCCTCAACTTTTAATTCATATATTGCCGATGATTTTCATTCGTATTCATATCTCATTACATCACTCGAAGAATTCACCCGTTATTCTGTTCAAGTGTTTGCACTTAACGACGTCGGCTCCTCTACCGGTAGTCGTCTCATCGAACAGCGCACAAATGAGGCCACACCCAGTGCTGGTCCCAATTCTGTTGAAGTGAAGGCCACATCTTCGACAACAATTGTAGTCGAATGGGGAGACATATCTAAAGCCGATATGAATGGTATTCTTCAGGGCTTTAAAGTGAAATATATGTCATCGAAACAAACGGACGGCACTCAGTATAAGATAATAGAAAGCAATAGTACCCGAACCACAACTCTCACTGAACTTAAGAAATACAATACTTATCGAATTAGTGTCTGTGCCTTCACCCACGCAGGAGACGGGGTCTACAGCCCCTCTTCAAGTGTTCAAACATTCCAAGACGTTCCGGGCCCGCCCTCTAATGTTACCTTTCCAGATGTTACTCAAACTACAGCAAGAATTCAATGGGATATACCTTTGGAACCAAATGGAGAGATAATGGCGTATAAAATATCTTATAAGATGTCAGACGACGATTCGAGGCGTTCCATAATTAAAGAATTTAAGTCAACCGATCGGACCAATCGTTTCACAGATTTAAGGGCTGAAACGTATTATATATTTGAAGTAATGGCCAAAACAATGGAGGGTTGGGGCACAGCCGCCAAACTTGTGGTCTTCACCACTAACTCAAGAGAGTTGCCGACAGCACCGACTCAACCGCTAATTAGCACTTCTCAAATAAGCTCACGTCAAGTGACCATTAGTTGGACGCCAGG
The DNA here is from genome assembly GCA_034695785.1 of Galumna obvia. Lineage (NCBI taxonomy): Eukaryota > Metazoa > Arthropoda > Arachnida > Sarcoptiformes > Galumnidae > Galumna > Galumna obvia. Next base: position 5,846 of record JAQFZM010003541.1, read on the forward strand.
ACGGGATGGTTTCGCACCTCTTCGTTACTATACCGTTCAGATCTCATCACAAGGTGGACCATGGTGGTCATATCCGCACAAAATTGATCCCACTCTTAGAGTTTATACGATTACTAATTTAAAGCCGTTTACGTCATATCAGTTTAGAATTAAAGCGACGAACGATATCGGAGACAGCAGTTGGAGTCAAGAGTCTCCACTAACGCGTACACTTCCGGCCCCTCCCGATCGCGCCTCACAGTCTGTCATTGTTTCGCCCTATACTCCCACTTCTGTGACCGTCAAATGGATGGAAATTCACGACTGGAACGGAGATGAGAGCGGCGCCGGTTATCGAATTCAATTTTGTGTTATTTCACAACAGGGCGTGTCCTCCAACTGTCCCTCTTTGAGTATCAAAGGAAAAGACGCAAATTCTATCTCTATTGAGAATCTCGAAAGAGACCAACACTACGAAATCAAAGTAATTCCATTCAACAGTCAGGGAGAGGGGCCCTCCAGTAAAGCCAAAGTCGTTTATGTCGGCGAAGGTATGTTTACTCTTCACTTTATTTCTAAGCATTTCTCTAAACTCACATTTAAATCCTTTTTAGCTTTTATTTAGAATTCACTTAAAATTCATTAAATTTACAAAATTTATATCTTTTGAATATTTCTTTGTTTTATATGTTTTCTATAAAATTAGTTTTGAATTGATTTGAAACAAATCTCTTTAAAAAAACAAATTTTAGTCATTTAACTGAATTGAGAAGAATTACTAATAAAACTATTGATTCAACAGCTGTTCCGACGGGAGAGCCATTGAATATAACAACGATAGCGCTCTCATCCACAGATGTAAAGGTTACGTGGAGAGCACCCGACAAAAACAAACAAAACGGACAGATTATGGGATATAAAATATATTACTGGCAGTACACTGATCCTCATCATCACGACATACAAAGGATCGGCCATTTTCCTGAACAGCCCCGAGAGATGATGGAAATAGTGCCGGACACGACTGAGTCGTTTATCCTTCTGGATCTCCTAAAGTGGACCAATTATAGCATTCAATTATCTGCGTTTAATCCGGCCGGGGATGGACCCCGTTCTCGACCTATTGTTATTCAAACCAAAGAGGATATACCCGGAGAAGTCGGACCACTTATTTTCGATGACATAACTATGTCTCAGGTGAAAGTCTCGTGGAAAGCACCCCAAGAGCCAAATGGGGTTCTTCTTGGATATTATGTCACTTATGAGACACTGATTAATGATTTCAGTAAACAAGTGAAGCAAAAGATTAATGACAGCTATTTAGTGGTTAATGGACTTCGAGAAAGAGTGATGTATACATTCAAAGTAAGGGCTGAGACATCAGCCGGTGTCGGACCTGAAACTATTGGCAACGGTTAGTAGTTTTTTGTCTAAAGTTTGTTCTTAGCAATGAATCACTTGTTATTTTAACTTTAGTGACAACTGGACCCCAACCGGGATCTCCTCCGCCACCGACTAATATAGTATCGACACAAACTTTGACATCAGTTAAGCTAAAGTGGAAAAATCCTGACTATAGAGATATAACGGGATATTTGATTGAAGCAAATAATCTCAACCAAAAGGGAGCCCTTGAATGGCAGCCAATTTCTCTCATTAAAAACGGACGACAGGAACGCTTCGAACTTAGTTTCACTCATTTGGCGCCATCTTCTCAATACACGTTCAGAATAATGTCAATGAATGAGAGGGGTGTGAGTGACCCTTCTTATCCAGATAAAATTATCGGCTCATCTGTAATTCAGACGCCCTCACATTTAGAACTCAGGGCTCGAATGCCTTATTATAGAGAGTCCTGGTTTGTGATACTGTGCGCTGCACTCAGTGTTGTCATCACTATTATGGTTATCGCAGTTCTTTGTGTAAAGAATAAAACAAATAAATACAAACAAGAAATCATAAAAGGATCGCAGGACAGGCTTTCGGAGGTTGGCTTCGGTCTCGACGACAATATGGATACTCACTATCCAACAGGTTTTGAAATGAGACAACAGAACACAATTACATCACACCATCAAAGAAGAAGTAATGGAACTCTTAGCACAACTGTAAGCGCCTGTGCGGCCACAAAATCTCCTCCCCGACCCTGTCCCGGTTCGATCACATATTCAGATGAAGAGGAAGACGACGACGAAGACATTAAAGGCGCCGGAATTTATGAGAGCAGTGGTGAGAGTATGACAGAGAAACCGAGCGAATTGAGTAGTTCGGGTCCTGACTCAGAGTCAGATCATGAGGACATGAGTGCTGCCAATCACTTCGTCAACCATTACGCCAATGTTAACGATACTCTTCGAAAGGGTCAGCCATCGTGGAAGCGTCATGCGAAACAATATGTAGTGCCATCTCATCATCGACTCTCGATGCCAACCCGTGACCCGCCCGCACCTCCAGCACCGCCCCCTCCCAGCTATTTGGCTGCGATTGCCATAAATGCATCGGACAGTGAACTCGACAGCCCTTCCGTAAATCTAAACGGGGGTCGAATTATTGTCAATAATATGGCCGGAAGTAGAGCTCCACTGCCCGGCTTCTCATCATTTGTATAGAAAACACATTCCGTCCCCTTTTATGCAATTCAATCATTTTTGACGAAAGTTTATTCTGAACTCATTTACATATAATTTGTAATTATTTTTAATTTATTTGTGAATCATTTTTTCTTAACATTCCTTTACTTTTTTGATAATTTTGTAAAAAAATTTAATTTTAGTATTAATTTAGTATTGGATTTATGTAGAGATAATAATTTGTCTTTCATTGAGGGCCTGAATAGGTCTGTAGTTATTGGAAATGAGTCTCTTTTTGCCAGTTTTAGAGTTAACATATTCTCCGCGACATTTCCGAAACTGCTTTTCCTTTTAACAAAAGTATTGGATATTTTTAGTGAAATTTTTTATACAATTTTGAAACGCTTTTCAAAAGTGCTTTAAATACTTGTGATTAACGCAAAGCATTTAAATTAAGGAAAAGAGAGAACGGGTTTCGCTCACAATTATTGTTCGCTTTTTATAAGAGTTTTTACCACTTATTAAATGACAATCAAATATATAGATCTATAAATATATATATTCTATTATTATTAGAATTAAATCCAATAAAATCTAAATTATTGTCAATAAAAGCCTAAGTTTTAAGTTTATGTATTTTTGACGAGTTTTTTATTACGAGTTTATTATGTATGACCATTACCTGTGCGTTTCCGATGGGGACTCTATTCTTGAAGACGAGCCTAAAATTAGTGCCAATTATAATGTGATTTTGTGTAAGTCGTGATCTTATTATAAGTTATACCATTGAACGCTTTCACTACAGGGAGGAGTCGTTAATGATCCGCTATACATGTAAAAGGGGCGCTTCCGGGCCGGCAGTAATTGTCCTAAAGTGAATGAACCTAAAATTGTGGACTTGTCTTTATATTTGGGAACATTCCTCACGAGTTGTGTAATTTCTCTAAAGAATTGATTGTTTCGCGAAGAAGTCTAACATATATGAAGAGATAGAGTAAGTGATTGTAATGAGTTGTTGAGCCCTACTTTGAAAAGAGCTCCCAAAACCATGAGTCCATCGGGTTGTGTTGATGCTTTATCCGCCGTTCCATATTTTATATTAAAATGAACTAGATGAACTTCCATTGGACCTCTATATCCATCAACAGTGTGTTCAGAACCTATTCTGCTATTACTTCCCCAATGGAAGTGCAATTGTGCAAACTCATATGTGTTATAATTAGTAGCCGTTCCGTATAGTCTCGCTTTGAATTTATCTTTAAATCCTATTTGAACTGTAATTTAAAGACAAAATAAGTTGTAAACAAGTTTTGAGGACAAAAAGGAGTACCACTTATTCTTTTGGCTAATCATTTCATGAATTATTAATTATGTATTTTTGTTGACTCATTTTGTCGGTCAACTATTTTTTCATTAATCACTAAAATCACTAAAACCTTTATAAAGGTCACAAACATTAGTTTCTCCTAAAGAAGTTTAACTAATAAATGATTCAATACTTTTTCAATATAATTACGACAAAAATATAAGTTTTAATTAATTAAATAAATTGTATCAAGGCAAATTTAAGGATCATTTCTTTTAGAGTGATTTATCAATAGTAAAAATGATTGACTAACCGGTGTGTCCGTTGTTTTCAATAAATGCCTGTCTTATCAATCGGTTATAATTTCGAAGAGTGAAGTGTAGGGATCTATTTCTAACTGCTATTGAAGTCATCAAACGAATGGGTGACTGTTGTTCTCCACCGCAACTATTGTCAGATGCCGGCCATTTGGACCCTATTTTAATATTTTAATATAAAATTGATTCATAGAAGAGTTAATAAGAATAGACCATAGTGCCATTTTTTGCCATGCTCTGCAGACAGCTTTTCACTAATTGTTGTATCCGTGTCTAAAAGCTTTTCCTTTGGGTTCGATTTATTTGGAGTTTGAGTTTTCTTCACTCCTTTTTGTCCATTACTTTTCAACGCAAGACTTTTTTGACAGAAAATTAACGAAAAATCACTTAATATTAAAATAATTATTAAAATATAGATATTTATTAAGAAATCTATAAAACTTGAGTTCATTTAAATTCATTAAAATTGAATGAGTAATCACTGGTTAGTAATAAAATTAGTAAAAGTCATCAAAAATCGTAATCATATTTATTAGCTTTTGTTTAAACTTTGAGACTAATTAATGATTGACCGCTGAATAAACAAATTTTGAAAATTTTATTATTTGTCGGAAAATTTAGTATTAAATGTTGTGTCACTTTGAGATTAAATTCGTGACACAAAAACTCTGTAAATATATTTCTTAATAATAATGTGATTAAAGAGCAAATGTGTTGAGACATCTATAGATCTGTTAACAAAGACATTGATTAAGTTAATCGGCGATGAAAAGTTCACTTTTGAATCCAATTATTACTGATTTGTTTGCCATCGAATTTGATTCGATAATCTTGGACCGTTCAAAGGACCTTGCCCAATAAGAACGTAAACTCTGATCCATGAAAAAATCAAAAAGATCACAACGTGAGTCGATTCTAA
>JAQFZM010003542.1:0-10934 GCA_034695785.1 Galumna obvia
CTGATATTTAATGAATCACCAGACAATGAGCTAAATATTTTAAGAGTAATTAACTGGGTATTAAGTCTTAAAGTATTAAATTAGAACGTAACTTAAAGTACTTAAGTCTTAAATTTGAGAACTTTTCTAAAGAAATTTTTGATTAATCATTCAAATTAGCGAAATTACTTATTTAAACGATTTCAAATCGTTAAATTCAATCAATAATAACTTAATACTTTAATTAATAAATTTTAGTATATATTTTATACAATATTTTCCATATCTTGATTTAAGCCAAATTTGATTTAGGCCAAAAATTTTTGATAAACCAAAAATTAGCCTAAATCAAGAACTGACTGTATATAAAGTAATTCTTTCAATCTTTAAATAAAATATTGTTTATTCCAAGTATTTATATAGTTTACAATCCATACATGTACATAATTTCTCGGATTATTATTATTTGAATCATGTTGAAGAACAAAGAAGCAATTAACTATTAACAACAAGTTAATAATTAATTAATAATTGAATCTAGTTAACTTTTATTCATCTGTCATTCATTATGTAAAACTGAATTCAATTCGAAACAATTCTTAATTTGTATTATAAATAGTATTTTCAAATAACTTACAAAATAAGGAGAATTTCATTGATTTAATCCAATGAATAATCAAGGTAATATAAGGTATTTCCCTAAAAATCTGTTTTCATTTACAAAATATTCGATTTTGTAATTGAATTAACTTTTTTTTAAATTCAATTTATATGTTTTTTAAACATTTATAAAATGAAAAGATTTTAATTTAAAATATTTAATTATTTCTAAATATTTTTCATTAAAATTATACAAAATGTAAAAAGAATTTTAAAGATTTTGTTAGTCTAAATGATTTGATATCCATAAATGTTTTCAAATAAAATTTTAAATAATTCTAGTAATGAATCTGTTTTTGGTTCAATTGTGGACCACTAAAAGCCTATTCGCTGAGTGATATTGTAGTGAATAGAGTTTGAGAAAAAAAATTTGAGAAACTTTCTAGAAATTTCTCTAAAGAAAATTTGTATACTCTATGGCATAGATTCTATGGGAGATATATAATTTTATAAAAAAAATGAAATAGAATTTCCATTATTATTATTTATTTGATATATCTATAAATGATTAAAATTATCAAAAAATTAAATAAATTAAATTCATGAAGAACTTAATTTTGCCCCTTATCTCCATTACATAAAAAAAATATTCAAATAATTATTATATTTAGTAATAAATTTTATTTTTGAAATCAATATATTTGTTTTTGTCAAAATAATGAGAAGCATGTTTTTTCTAGTATCCTGCATGATTTAAAGTTCATAGAATATTAACTTTAGTTAATGAAAATGATTTGAAGCTTTCAATTGGATTCCCATATATTTAATTTTATTATAATAGAACTCCATATTAAGAATTTTTTAAAGAAACATTCTAGAAACTTTCAAGGTGATTTTAGAAATACAAAAATTTGCGAACAATAGTATTGACTGATGCATTAAAATAAACTGAACTAGCATATAATTGAATGAAAAAAAATTCTCTATCAAATTATATATTTTTATCATTAAATTTGTTGAAATATTTATTAGATTCAGTAATAGTAAGTCCGCCCACACTTATTGGTATCTAAAGTACAATTGAGTTGAAATTATAGACATTAAAAAAGTTGAGCAAGATAACATTTATATTTTAAAGATATACAAACCATGGATTCTAGCATAAATGGAATTTTTTGCCCTGAGGCTATTTTTAAACATATTATTACATATTTCTAAGTAAAACAATTTGTCCTCGAGTATGAATTTACAGTATATTTTTAATTCATACAAAGTATTCAAAATTGTAATAAAATCAAAAGTTTTGAAACGAGTTTCTAATAATTAAATTAATTGAAATGAAAAATATTTTGGCTAAAAAAAGTAAGAGAAATATATTTCCGTCAAATTATATTTACGTTTTTAGTCATTACTAAGAAATGAGTGCTTTTATTATTCTTAGACTAACATCAGATAAAGTTCTCATAACGTAAAAAATGAAATGTTTTTATTATTATAATATAATGGCTTATATTTTAAAAGTCAAACATATGACTAATCGAGAGGAGAGAGAGAGAGAGAGAGAGAGAGAGAGAGAGAGAGAGAGAGAGAGACTGTTGTATGGCATGCGATATATCATTTGTATTGCATTAAACCCATTGTATTTATTCCTCAAATAAACGAAATGTTGGCCACAAATCATTATTGCTTTCAGTGATAGTCTATCGCTCTCTTTGTTAGAAAATTTACTGTAAATAAAATAAAATAAACTCCAATTTTGATTACATTAATTTTGAGCTTGGTATAATTTCAATTCTAAATTTGAAGTCAATAATTAATAAACTTTGCTATAAACACATATTGAGCTTGGTCAATAGATCAAAAATATGTCTAAAATTTGTGTGAATGACCACTCCTTCACTTTAAGAAATATGAGTTCCTAAAACTTGTCTTAAATTAAAAATTTTATGAATAAATTATCAATGAATTAGAATATTAAGAATAACAACTAGTAATATGAGTAAACTTATTTATCATGAATGAATAGCAAGGAAAATTTATGTATGAAAATTAATGGAATTTGTTTTATATTAATGAAAAATAGTTCCACCTTGTTATTCATTCATAATGATAATATTAAGAAACAAATAATCTTTTCATAAAATATTGATTTAATTGCATTTCTCTCAACGGAAACATATAAACAAAAATTGTTTAACTTATGTATGTCTGAAAAGATCAATGGTCTGACTCGTGGCGCGACATAACGGGAGCCGATTTAAATTCCTTATATATCTTTCTTAGAATCAATTCTTAAGACCTGATTATTTCCTCTTAAATTTATGATTAATTACAAGTCCAATGAAGTAACAAGCTCAATCTGTTAGTATATAATTTATTAGTTCATACATATGTAGTCTATCATTATTTGTGCTAATATTCGAAGTGTTTTTTTTCCCAAAACTTAATAAAAAAAATATGAAAATTACTTTCTTTGAAATTTAGATTATATTTTCTTAAACTTTGGTAACATTTTGTTATTCTTTAGAAAATATTTTAGAAGTTATGCTGAAAAAAGCTGACAATATATTGAAATCTTATTAAATCTTTATCTGAGAAAATATCAGAATTGTCTGCTTTTGAGAATAAATGTTTGAGAATTTTTCAATTTCAACGTTAAAATTGATTTGAAAAGAGTTTGTATTCAATACATTTCAGTCATAAATAGATAGTAATTTCCGCTTTTGTTTTGGAAATGCTTTCAAAGAAACTCATCATTAATTCCAATCTATTTATTTTAAATCCCTTTAAACCAATTATTTTAGAAAATTGTAAATAAAAGGGAAATAATTTTCAATAAAATTCTAAATTTTATATATTTTTGGTTTTTTACTTCAAGTTCAGTAGTCGTTTGAAACAAAAATTATAGTTTTCCTAAATATCAGGTTTATATGGTTTGGAAAAATTAAATATTTCGAGAAAGTTTCTTAAGAAATATTTCTAGGAAGTTTTCCAACTTTCTTTTGTGAGAAATATTTAAAAATAGCGGTTTTATTGAAAACTAAATTATTATTTTATAAAAATGTGTATTTGAGTTAATTACACAAAAATAGTTTAATTAAATATAAAATTTGAAAATAAAAAAAACTTATCTGTGCATCTTCAAAAACTCAAACAATCTTGATAAAATTATCGGATAATTACATCTCTAACTTTTATAAAGATATTTTTTATTTGAAGCAATTTCTATAAGAAAGAGCTAAGCCATTGCATTTCATATGATCTTAGCAGTAAAGGTCTAAAACAAATATCAAACAAAATAAGTTTTGGTACTTTTTATGCTAAGACTATATGATATTCTAAACTCTTTGTTGCAGAAATCGCTTCATTTCTTTTTGAGTTTTATATTGAAATAAAAGACTTCAAATTTTGAAACATAACTTATATTATTAATTCATTTTGAATTAAAGTAATAGTAATTAAAAAGAAATTTAATAGATATTTTTACAATAAAAAACCCTCCAGGGAAATTTTTTAGAAATATTACTTATAATTTTAAAAGCCTATAAAATACTGAATCAAAATAATATTAGTATCCAGGGAAAATTTCTAATATCTCTTAAATTCCAGATTAAGATAATAGCTACCAAAACTGACTTGTTAATCCAATAAGAGTGAACTATAACTATATCGTATATTCACTGTAATAAAGTCTATATTTATAATTATTTGGATAAGAAATTAATTATCAATTATTTTGAAGAGCTGGAACATTTTCTTCAAGTTTTATAACTAAACTTTTTGTGAAGAATATCTTTTTATAGAATATTTCTGATCGAAAGCATTCTGTGCTATAATTTAGGACAGGAAATAAAAGTATTGCTCACTAGAATTACTTAAGGAATACGACAACTAAAGGAGCACAGCATCAAATATCAAACTTTCTTAATTAAAAACATCGACTCAACCAAAGAATCGGTGAAGAAATCTATTTTTTTCAAACTTGTTTCAGATTGTACTAAAAATCACCTTGAATAAATTTGTTGTCACAAAATAACACTTTAGCGGTCGTATATAATTACAGAGAGAGTAGAGATATTCCTTTTCTTCCTTTCCTTTTGTCATTTGAGTGACGCACAAATGTTAGCAGAAATTTAAGCTCTGATGGCTTTCAGACTTTGTTTATGACTCTAACATTTGGTTCAAATTAAGTAATTTCAGACAAAAAGCTAATTATGAATATCAGGTGAAAAAAAGAAGATTTAATCACTTTTTTGTAATTCATTTCAGAACTAATCTTTGCTATCCTTTGCTATCTCTTCCCTCTTATGTCGAAAATTAAGAATTTAAGTTATTTTAAGAGGAAGAGTACTGAGTATTAATTTTAGGAAATGGTCTTTCCGTTCAGTAATTGATATCATGTATTAGAAAGAGTGGTCTCTCAATTGTCTAACGATGAAAGTCATGCCAATGCGTGAGTCCTCATCATTAAAGTGATCACAAATCAGATCCAATACAAACATTAATACAATTTTTGCAGAGATTTTTGTTATTATCGACTTTTATTGGAGCATAAATTTTTGATTAGATTTACATGATTAAGCTTTTACTTGCCTAATTTCAATTTTTAATTAATATTGATAATGATAATGAACAAGTTCATTTTAAATAGACGTCTATTTTTATTTTTATTTTTCAAATATAAAACAAGAATTTCATTACTTTTAAAATTAGAGCCAAATTTATTGATTATATATAACTTGTTTCTGATTAAGTGATTAATTAAATCATTGATTAATATGAATGATAGAACTTGGTTAAAGTCAAGTAATTAACAAGCAAATTTTAGGATTATAAATTACTGACTTTAATAACTTTCAACTAAACAAACAAAATATTTTAGACTTTTTTGATACGAAAAAGGGTTCAATAAATTTTGTTGTTTATCTCAACATTTATTATATGACATTAAAATTGAATTACTTAAAGTGTGTTATGACAGCCACCGGTCAGTCATCTTTTTTTTAATTCTAACCAGAATAGATCTGCAATGTGAATTAAAACTTTATAGTAATAAAAGTTGTAATAAAAGTTGCATGGTTAGAATCAGAACAATGAGTAAAACAAAAACTCTGAGTTCATTACTTTAAAGATCCGAAATTAAGGCTTTAAATAAACTCAGAGATGGCTAAAGAAGCCAATTCACTATCCCAGGGAGTATTTTAAGTAAACATCAACAGACCTAGTGCATGTCCATAAACATAATGTCAAGGTTTTCAAGTTTGATGGGGTATTTTGCCGACTTTTCCTTTTCAGGGGGTGTTTTTGAAATACTCTCCTTTAGCCATCTCTGATTAAAATTGTTTTATAAAGTTTTAAAATTGCTTTAGAAAAGGTTTAAAACCTATACTTACTTTATATAAACGGAAAAAATAAACTAAGAGTAGTGTCGATACTAAAGTTTGATTTATCCAAAGCAATTGAGAGTTAGTTTGAACAAGTTTAGCCACTAATCTCGGCCCTAATAAGAGGACACCAATTTGACAACGAATTAATTTAAACTTTAGTTTAGTAATTGATTTGAAAGCATTATTTTTAAACAATTATTTGTTTGACTCTTTGTTTATCATGAAATGAACAAATAATAAAAGAGAATATCAATAAGAGCATAGTCAAACAAATGAATAGATTTTAAATCGATTCTAAGTTAATTTGAGCTAAAATCCTGATATTTTCAAATTTAATTAAATTAAACTCAACGGGGAATAACTTTTGTTTTGTTTTTTTGTTGGTATACTTTATTTCAGTGGGAATACAATTCTTTTATTGTCAGCGAATTGAAGTAATAAGTTTAGCTAGCACACTTATTGCACACTTATTGCAAACTTATTGACATAGACTCAGTTACTAAAGATGTGACAAATTTATTACTGAGATTTGATTAGTGTTTGTCTTTGATTTGACTTCGGGTCAATTTTTCAATTTGATTATCACTTTTACTTTTGGTCATCAATTTTATGAGTAAATTAAGTGACTCCTCTAGCAATAAATGCTGGATTATTAGTTGGCAGAAAGTAAACTAAGCCAATAACTTGACATCTTTATTATTTATAAATATAATTATCATGGTAATATTTAATATCTTATGATTTTATATGTTCTTTCTTATGATATTTGAACTCTTATTAGCGCAAAATATTTGACAAAAATTGAGAATTAATGCATAAATTCCGAAATAATCGTTTAAACTTTAAACATAATTTAAAATTAAATGTCAAATGATCAAGGTAAATTATGATTCAATTATGTGAAGATAATAATTCTATTAAAATATTATTCAAAACTGAATTAAATTCTTTTCAATGATATTCTGTTCTAAATTTATTCAATTTTTTCTATCAAATTATATGAGAATTTGCATCGAATCATAAGATATGTTAAATATATTAAATAATTTGATTAAAGTTTTTCTCTCTTATGAAAGAACTTTTACCAAATGAAGACTCAAAAGAGAATTGCTTTGTATTTGAGTTTCATTAAAGAGAAACATCAGTAAAGAGATGCCAAACGGCACTTATTTTAGGAATTGTCAAACTGTTCATTGATTTTCACTAAAAGGTGAGACACATCTAAAGCTTCTGTTTTTGGATATTTACTGCAGAAACAAAATATTAAATCGTTTATATAATATAAAACACGGAAATCAATGACCATATTTGGGCCCTTTTATTGTAGTAGTTATCAATATTTTTCTCTAAATTTGATTAAATAAATCTTTTTTTGGAATTCTTTAAAATTTTGATGAAAATTAAATTAAAAGAACTTTACATTAATTTAGTTTTCAGTTTTAATGTAAATATAATATGCGTTTAAGTAAATAATATTCAAATAAATTTAATTTATAATTTTTTTATACTTGCTCATTTTTTGAATTCATTTTCTAAATTTAATTGACTTGATTTTATTCTTTGTTAACAGGATTACTTTAAACATATTTATTTATCTTAGATGTTTATGCATTAGATGTAAAGATAGTACTAATAAAGTACCTTGTTTTGTTTTCTTTTTAAAGCTTTTTTTTAATATTCTTGGAATAATGTTTGTCCCAGAATTGGATGAAACTTGAAATCAAAATTTTGAAAAATAAATATAATTTAAATAAAAATTTTTGGGATTAGAATTTTGTCGAAAACATTAAATATCAGCAAAAGTGGTGTCGATTCTGCTTCTGCTCAAAAATTCCGGCGTTAAGAGTAAAAGCGTTCTTTAGTTTGCATTCTATGCTCTTCTTCTCCGTAGTCTCTCTTACTTACGGAACAAAAACCCTTAAGTTTTTTGTTCAGTGTTTGTGATGAGAAAAAGGCACGGATTCAATGAAGGTATTTATATATGAATGTGAAAACTACTAAATGTATGGACACAACAATTGTCGCAATCAATATCAGTTTAAAAGCTTTTCCATCACATGTCGTCTATAACTTAAGTATAGCAAAAGAAAATAAAAGTACTTTTTTCGAGTTATTAGTTTCAACAATAAGTTGACATTTCAATGACTAAAACAAATTCACATCTTTTATCTCACCTCTTGTGTTGTTCTCTGAAAACTACTTTAATTTCTCTTAAATCGGATGTAAAGTTTGTCGTATGGTTTCACATTTAAAGCCATAACTTTTCAATTGTGAATAAATTTGTTTTTAAATTTAATAATTTTATTTTGAAAAGAATTTTTCTCATATTATCTATTGATTTGTATTCAAATTGAATTAAAATCCTTTTATTAGTGATTAATATATTTGTGATTAATATTTTTTGCTGAAATCGATTTGTACTGCATTTGAACTTAAAATGACAAAAACATTTGTTAGCATTACTTCAACTGAATATTTGTCTCAAGACTTCTTATCCAACACTTATAGTCAGATATTCGTAAAGCAAACTATTTTCAACTCATTTAATGTTTGGATTTAGATATTTGTATTGCAATCCGTGAAACCACTCAAGAATTATAATTATAGTGTGAAAAGTACTTCATGTTATGCGAACAGAACTCATCTAAAGAATTGTTTGATTCAATGATTTAAACTTTTAATAAACATAAGAGATATTCACATCAATTAAAACACAATCTCTTATATTATGAGAAACATTTACTAAAATTATAAAATAATGTATCAAGCTTAAAAGCATTTTCTAGTTCAATCAAATCATTGGTCAATTTAGGCCCCGACCAAACATTTTAACCATTATTTTTCATTTGACTTTTGAGTCAGGGCTTACTTTAAAAATAATAACTGAAATAAATGATGAAATTCTCTATAGAGTGACGAAAGTCTAAAATTGATTGTTTTTTGTGTCCGACTTCTTCTTTAAAGTTAAGTTTCATATTATTTATAGCCTAAAAAGGAGTTAATCTTTTCGGTTACTTCACATTAATTAAAAGTCAAACTAAAGTTTATATATTGTTTGACATTAAAGTTGAAACCAGAGATCGATTTATATATTAATAAATTATAAGTAAAAACGTGTCCAGAATTAAAGGCTTTCGATTATTAATTCGTTAAAAACATATAAATTGTTTTAATTATGTTTATAACAAATAGAGAAAAGTATCGGATAATATCCATTGTCGGCAATGGATAACAATTGAGTCCTATTTATTTGAATTAAATGTTTAGTTCATTCATTAATCATTTAATGAAAACACTTAACGGAGCGAAACCTTAATATGGCTATAATGTCAACCATCACATGTGAATTATCTTCAGATGAATCATCAAAAACTATCGAAGATTCACAAGAAATGATCGAAACAGAAGATGAGTTCTCATTGAAAGGACTTTCTATAACAATGTCTTCCACTCAAAATAAAAATGAGTTTCGCGAACGTAGAGTTGAATTCTCAGACATCGAAACCGCAAAAGAATTTGAAGAAAACAGAGAACGTCGAGAAAGTGATATCCTTCGCTTTTTTAGATCCCGGTCTCCATCGCTGTCCAGTTTCTCTGCCTGCAAACGGTCACAACGCCAGAGACTCAGTTTATTAGGTCGTCCAATCAATTATAAACCAATCAAACAAAGAGACCCCCGATATCGTAAAATACAGACTCATTTGCATAACTTTCTTGAGAGGCCGCGAGGATTTGCAGCCCTTTTCTACCATTTGTTACTGTAAGTCATTTAAATCCATATTTTCTTAATTAACTCAAACTCTTTATTGTTATAAAATGAGTCAATAATTAGGAGGAAAGAAAAATATTTAATTTATAGACTAAATGACTTTCAAATAGTTTATAATTTATATAATGATTTACTGTTTATTCATTGAGTCATAAATACATTCCATTGATTTTTTATTGCATTTATTTCACTTTAAAAGTGTTGCGATTTTATACTTCATTTAAATTTTAATATAATTTAAATTAAATATTTTGTGTTAAATAATTGATTCACTTTTTATTGAGTCAATCTTTTTAAAAAAGTCACATTATATGAGTGAATTGTGATTACATTTAAACACATTTTTGTTTTAAATTTAACGCAAAACTAAGACTTTAAACGATTCATATAAAAAAGTTTGTAAACAATTGCAAACAAGGTTTCATTACTGCTTATAAGTCACTATAAATACTTTCAATCACTTAAAGTCAATTTTTTGACTTTGAGAAATTTCCTAGTTGCATTCTAATTGGATCAAGATACCACTCACCTTATTTCTTGTAATAAATGTAAGTGACTGACTTAATTTTTTGTTTCTTTTTTTGAATGGACCTTGGAATATTATTTGTTTAAGACCCTTATGAAAATTATTGATTTAAGATTATACATTGTATTATAGATAATAGTAGAGGTGAAGATCATTCACATTGAAAGGACTTAATGGTGAAGATTAAGAATTATTCACTTAAATGAAGTGAATATTTAAAAAATTTATTAAAATCACAATAACTTTCATTAATTAAAACTTTTGTCATTTTTATTATTATTTTATTGTCATTAACTGTTGGCATTCAATTAAAATGAGTTATTACTAATTTGACATTGCTATAATTGCTAATTCAATATAATTGCTATTTAAACAATTCCCAATTTCTACTATTTTTTTAGTTTAGTGATATCAAACACATTTTTAAAGTCAATTCGTGGGTACGATAAAAGTTAGTAGATCATATATTATTTATGTATAATTCGTGTTCAAACTTATTTATATTTTAATATAAGTTATATCATAGATGGCTAAAGGGGGGTATTTCAAAATACCCCCTGAGACGAAAAATCCTGAAAATACCCCCCTCTGAGCCGAAAAGTTAGGTACTCACCCCCCCCCCTTTAGAAAAATGGAAAAAATAGGCAAAATTTTCGGAAAAATTGAAAAAAAT
>JAQFZM010003543.1:0-10933 GCA_034695785.1 Galumna obvia
TTACTGTAATTAATATTTAACAAATTGTTTGCATAAAACAATTAACAAGATTTTTCAATTTCAATTAATTTTCTGGATTTCATTAATTTTTTATAATAATTAATTATTTGCAAGGTTAAATGATTAAATTAACTATAAAAAAGAATTAAAGTTTAATATAAAAATATTTACCTAGTTTTAGAATGGCATACTAACTTTTATTGCTATTATTTGTAATTTATCTTTGCCTGGTCATGTGCTCAGCTCTTAAGAGGGAACGAATGTTCGGATTATTTAATGACCTTTCTCACTTTTGAACTTTTATAAATAGTTTATTAGAATTCATAGCAAAGTACTTTATATTATAAACTCAGAATTACTCATAAATTTTCCAATGATTTGTATTCAATATTAAGTTAAAAGTTTGTATTCGACTCAACAGCTGAGCTGTTGAGTCGAATTTTGTACTATATTAAAATCAGTCTTTAGTTTGATCTCTCTCTGAACAATTGTCACTCTTTTATTGAAACACATTAGCAGAGATGGAATTTGGGGCTCAGTTTTATTATAAATAATAATTATAATGTGTTCTGCGTTAGTTTGAGCCGTTTGACACATTCTAAGCCGTGTCTAAGAAAGTGTTTGCCCCTTAGCCATGCTTATTTTGGGTTTTGTTAGTCAGCGTTTCACTCAGCCGTCTGTCCAGTTGCACTGGATATCATACATTTTATATTAAAGATAAGTGTTCGGCCATCTATTCGAAGCCCAATATATTAAAATCTCAAGAACATATCCTATCGAGTGCAAGTATATATCTTTAGACAAACAGCCAATTCATTATCGATTACTGAAAGATAAATGTTTTCCCTGCAGGTACATTACATTTTTCGACTATACCTGTTGAAAGAGTTCTAGAAAACATGATTTCTGGGCTATTCTGTCCCTAATTCGATAACACCTAGATCATTTATAAAGAAAATTTATTAAAATGGATTAAATAATATAAATAATAATAATAATAATAATCATAATCATATTCATAATCATAATCATATTCATAATCATAATAATCTTGTAAAATTTTTTTGATTGCCTTTGTAAAGTATATTTTAATAATAATTTATTTCAATATAAAACAAAATAAATGATAAATAAATATATATATTAAAGTATTTACTTAAATAATATAATTAATTTTTATTTTATTTAATATTAACAATTAAATAAAATCATAAGGCGTATCAAAAAAATTTTACAAGATTATTATGATTATGAATATGATTATGATTATTAATATTATTATTTATATTATATAACCGATTTTAAAAAATTTTCTTTATAAATGATCTAAGGTGTAATCGAATTAGGGACGGAATAGCCCAGAAATCTTTTTTTCTAGAAATCTTTTCAACAAATATAGTCGAAGAATGTAATGTACCTGCAGGCAAAACATTTATCTTTCAGTAATCGATAATAAATTGGCTGTTTGTCTAGAGATAAATACTTGCACTCGATATGCTATGCTCTTGAGATCTTAATATATTGGGCCTCGAATAGATGGCCGAACACTTAATAAGTATTCCAATTAAATTGAAAAACATATAATAAAAACAAAAAGTGAGTAAACATTAAAACAATATCTTTAATATAAAATGTATGATATCCAGTGCCATTGGACGGAAGGCTGGGCGAAACGCTGACTAACAAAACCCGAAATACGCGTGGCTAAGGGGACAAACACTTTCTTAGACACGACTTAGAATTAGTCAAACGACTCTAACTATTGCAGAACACATTATTATAATTATTATTAATAATAAAAGTGAGCCCCAAATTCCATCTCTGCTAATGCGTTTCAATAAAAGAGTGACAATTGTTCAGAGAGAGATCAAACTAAAGACTGATTTTAATATAATACAAGATTTGGCTCAACAGCTCACTAGGGACCTTTTCGGACACGGTCATGGAATTTGAAAAAATTAAAACCAAGGTTAAATTCAATTAAACAAGCTGATACCGAATCTGAAGTTTAAAATTGCGTATGGCCATTCTAAGACCGATTAAACAATGGTTAAATTTTTTTAAAAATCTTTCAAAAATCTTTCAAAAGAAAGCTCAATTTTCAACTTTAGCAAGATGATTAGTAATAGTCATTCATGATGAGTAAAGTCAAATGACTCAAAATTTTTAAAATATTTTCAATAAAGTCATTTTGAAATTTGATTTTTTGTGAACAAAAATTTGTAAACAATTTGTTTTAATTATAATTAAAATGGATTATCTTGAAATAAGCAAGGTTATTTTTGTGATCAATTCTATATTAAACGGTCATGAAATTGATTTGAATAATAGTATTTTTGAAATTGCGTGCAATACATTGGATTTTATACAAAATAGCCTGGATCAAGTACATTCAAGCTCATCAAAAGAAAATATAAATGAGCAAGAATATAATTCGGATTTAAGAAACAATTTTGGAAATGCGTTTGAAATTTCTTATATATATAAAATTGCTAATTATATCAAAAGTAATCCTGGACATAAATACAAAACTATTGAAATTAAATATAGAAAATGTACAAAACAATTATATTCTGATATTCGAAAATTTATCAAGAATAATATTGGTTTTCAAAAGTTAAAGCTACCGTTAATTAAAGAACATATGAATGAAAAGTTTAAAATATTTAGAAATAATTTTTATAAAGTTTCAGATAATATGTTAAGAATGTTGGCTATTAAAAAAGCAAGGTCATTGAATTTTTTAAATTTTAAAGCATCACCTACATTTATTTATAATTTCAAGAAAAATTACAAAATATGTGGTAGGAAGATTACAAAAAATTTTTTTAAACATCATGAAGAGAAGAATAAAAACATTATAGAAAAAATTGAATATTTTAGACAAAATTACAAGAATAAATATTATAATAAATTTGATCAAGATTTAATATGGAATTCAGATCAAACTGGCTATAAATATGAATTTGCACCCAATCGTACACTTAATTATAAGGGAGAAAAAGATATCAAAATTAAAATTAATAACAAAAATGATACCACTCATTCATACACAGTTATGCCCACAATATCTATGTCAGGAAAATGTATAGGTAAGCTTATTAACTTTAATAAAAAAATAAACAGCATTAATTTACAGGAAAATTATATCTAATATTTCAAGAAAAAAATGGAGTATTTGGACCTTTTGTTCAAAAAGATATTAATAATATGGAAAACCAGTATAAAAATGTAAAGATATTTTGTTCTTCATCTGGTTTAATGTTAAAAACAACTTGTGAAAAATGGCTAGAAGATATTCTTGATCATTTTAATAGTAGAAACGATATTGTTTCAAATAAAAATAAATCTATTTTAATGTGTATGGACAGTTATGGCGGACATTGGAACAACAAATTTTGTGAAATAAGTCACCAAGCCAATTTAAATATTGAATTTTTGATGATTCCTGAAAATACAACATCTATTTTACAACCATTAGATATATATTTTAATTTACAATTGAAATATTTTTATAAAAAATTCGAAAACCAATTTATTCAAAAAGATTTTGAAAATAAATTCAATAAACGCTATAAAACAATTAAAATTTGGTCCTTAATTTGGGAACAGTTCTCATCAAATAAAATGCAAGATATGATTAGGTATTGTTTTCAAAAATCTTTCTTAAATAATTCTAATAAATTTAAGGCACAACTTCAGTATAGGACCTGGTCACAAAGTAGGCGTGTCATATATCGTTGGAAAGCTTATGAGGAGAGGAGTCTATATATTCAATATGAATTGTCGGAAATCAACGGATCAAAAGTTATGAGATACGCCCTTTATATATTGAAAAAGATATGGAAAAGGGCATAACTAAATATTAGGTTTGGAGAATTTAAAGATATTTTAGGTTTGTTTAGGTTAGGTTTGGTATGTTTAGGTTAGGTTAAGTTAGGTTTGTTTAGGTTTGGTTAGGTTAGGTTAGGTTAGGTATGTTCAATTTAGGTTAGGTTAGGTTAGGTTAGGTTGAGTTAAGCCCTTTTCCATATCTATTTCAATATATAAAGGGCGTATCTCCTAACTTTTGATCCGTTCATTTCCGACAATTCATATTGAATATATAAACTCCTCTCCTCATAAGCTTTCCAAAGATATATGACACGCCCCCTTTGTGACCAGGTCCTATACTGAAGTGCAGCCTAATTATTTAACTATTGTTTTAACGGGTAATCAAATGTACAAAATTTACTGTAAATAAATAAATAAATAAATAAATCAAAACATTGGAAAACACGTGATCTTAATTTATGCTCAGTAGTACAATAAGTAACGTCAAATAATTATAAAACTTTAAAACTTGCAAGATAATTTATTTCTAAGTTTATATGAATTTTATTAAACAAAGAATTACTTATCCATATAAACTTTTAATACACTTATTTATTAATAAACAATTATTATTAGTATGAAATGTTCTTATAAATTTAAAATATAATCATTACTTTGGATATTTTTAGCATAATAATTATTGCATTATACAATTTTTATTTATATTTAAACATTGACATAAAAGTATGATAGATAAAATAATAATATATTTTAAATTTTAAACTAAATAGAATTAACTTAATACTATTTTTGGTGTTTTCATTTATATTCATTTATATTAATAATTATTTAATTAATAATTTCCAATTGGAATTTCAGGCCCTTTTTATCTTATTCCTAAATACTATTACTTAGATAATTGAAAAATAAACAACTTAATATTTTATTGAAGTTCAAATCTTTCACCTTTAGAATACGTTGTATCATGATCAAACTCTATTAAAAAGATCCTGACCAATGACTGTCAATTATTCTTCATATTTTCAAGCGCGCACTTTAAATATTCCGAATTTAATTTATAATTAACAAAATACCGAGCTTAATAGTAATTTCCTAAAAACACCTACAAGAAAGCCCTTGTAATTTCACCTAATAAAAAAATATACAATATAAATATAAAAAGAATAATTTGATTTTTTGTTGACGCTATTCGTGATTTTTTACATAAAATATTAGAGTCCATCCATTTCTAAACAGATAAACTTTACTTAAAGTGACGTCACTATTATAATACAAATACTCTATTATAGACAGATTTGTACAATTATAATGATGTCATTTGCTGTAAAATTTTCTGTTTAGAAATGGACGTACTCTAGAGTTTGTGCTAAAGAAATTCTTCACCCTATTGGTTAGATCACGCTATTGGTTGTTCACCCTATCGATCTTTAATTACATACTATAATTCTTGTTTGTACTCGGGGATTTAAAAATGATTCACCCTATTGGTTAGTTCACCTTAGTGGTCGTTCACGCTATCGATATTTTACTTTATTCATAAATATAAATATAAAAACAATAATTTATTATTTGGTCTATGATATTCCGGAAAATTCCTTATTTACCATGCTAGATATTAAGTTTGAAATATTTTCTCATATTTCGTTATATTTTGGTGTACTTTCTATTTATTATGGATTTATTATTAAAAAACAAAAAGAACTCACTGTAAAAGAGATAATAGATAGATTAACCAACGAACTTTCTAAAAAAATTAATTCAAATTTGGGAAAGGGTTAAATAGTTTTAATTAAATATAATTTAAATATTTTCCAAAGCAGATTTTTTGTCTGATAAAATTATTAAAGTTTTCGAAATACCAGTAAAGTTTTTTTATACTTAATTTGCTTTGACATTTTCAAACATTTTTTCCTAGATAAATTTTTAAATTATGATATATGAATGTCTTTTCAAATTAATTTATGCTTCAAAACTAAAATTAAAAATCATTTTATGTTTTAATAAAAATAAATTTATGAATCTAAAATATGATGTCTTTGTTTATGGCGGCAGATCTTCAGGAATGCAACGCAAGACAACTCATATTAGTTGGCAAAGTTCTCTGTGATGTACAAGGGTACATTAACGCAGGATTTGTTAATAGCGACCGCCGTTAATAGCGACCACTCATATAAATTTAATTACAATTAATTAATTTTTTATTTTTAATTATAAAACAAATTATAAAAACACAACTATTGCCCTCTCATTATTATTGATTAAAACTAATTAAAGTTCTTCGCAAAACAACAATTAATTTTTAAACGAAGTAAAATCATCAAGAGATGAGTGTCCGTAATTTTTATCTAATTTTAATCAAATTTAACTATATTTAATACCAATTAATTATTAATATTTTATATTTAATTTGCAGCAAAACTTCTAATAAACGGATTTTAGTCTAGTAAACCATGGAAAAAAGAAAGATTTTTAATAAATTTAATTAATTTCAAATTCAGGTCTAATTTAGGTAATAACGACCACTGTTTGGGAATAAGAGATGGAAGTCTTGTAAATAATATTTTTCACTATTGTAGGGTTCAGTTTTTATTTGACGTCACTTATTGTAATTTAGAGTTAACAATCAAATCATATGTTTTATACCGGTCGTTATTGAGGCCAAATGCGTTACCAAGGAACATTGCTTTATCTGTGTGTTCCCTCAATGCGTTTCTAGTCATCGGATGTAAAAAGACAGGCAAATTACATAATTATGCATGAACCAAGGTAATTTTCTCCATATCGACGTTGAATTGCAGCAGGTTATAAAACTACCAAGAGGATGCACACCACCTGGCTCAGAATACATTTTACTCACAAAACAACCATATAAATTATGCCTTATTTCTTTTTCAACTTATTCCCTGAACAGATAGAAAAGCATTATTACAAAATTAAATTGTTAATTGACTATTATACCTTAGAGCAGCGCTTCACTTTAAGTGCACTTTTTGAGTGCATTTAGTGGGTAATCTATGTGAACCCTATTACCCATAAACTTGGTTAATGAATGAACATGGTTAATCATACAGTAAGTATAATAATATATTTTACTCCCTATGCATTCAAAGTGAAGCCCTGCCTTAGAGTTTCAGCTTTTAAACGACTTTTAAAGTTGAGTTGGAAATAATAGATGTGAAAGTGATATGCCTTCACTTCATTCTTGAGGGACAGAAGAATATGTTTTCCGATTGCGTTGATTTCCAGATAAAACTCATTTAAAATGAATATAACGGAAATGAGTGCCTAACATTTCATATTCACACAAAACAAAAATATCTAAACATTTTATAACTTTTTCATATTACTTATTCTATTTTATATTGACTCTTATACACTAAAGAGTTAACAAAATAATCTAGTAAAGTTTATTTAATACTAATACGTAATTCTAAATGTTATCTTGGTAATTATGTAAAACAGTGATACTAATTAGGTTAATGGATATGTCAAATATTTTAATTATACCTACTTGAAGCAATGAAAAACTAAGTTCATTGACCAAGAACTAAATTAAGTTAAGCCATTTTATTTTACTAAAATTAAACTAAATGATTAAAGTTTATTAATTCGTTATATTTTCAATAATTTTGGTTTGTTTAGGCCTGAATTATGAACAACAAGAAAATTAAAAATTTTTGCATTTTAAACATTTTAATAAATTTTACTCAAATATTACTTAAATGAACACTTTACTTCTTTATGATATTTAAACATTATAAAATTCTAATAAAATACATTAATAAAAAGTAAGATAGAAAAAATTTTGATATGTATTAAATTTAAACTAAATAAAAATTAAACTAATACTTGATTTAGAAGTTCTCTTTTATCTCAATTATTAACAAAATAAACAAGTTAATCTTAATTTTTTGAAAATATACAAGATAACATTTATTATTAAATTTAATGATTTATATACAAGAGCATATTAAATATAAATATAATAAGTATAATTCGTTAACCAAAATGACATTAAAACCCCCATATTTTAAAAATCTTTATAATTATAATAAATAAATAATTAATTTTACCATAATAACATTTATTTTTGCTATTTTTAATTTAATTTAGACTCTTTTCCAAATACGAATACCTTTATTTTGAAACAAAACTTCATCTCCACTAAAAAACAAGATATGAATAAAACAAAATTATCTTGATAGTTTGAATTAATATTAATATAAAATTTAAAAGTTATATTTTATTCACCATTTATAAGACGACCAAGTAACCACTGTTATACACTGTATAATGTATATTTTCATAATTGGTAAGTAAATATCTTGGCAGCAGTTCAGTATTTAGGGCAACGCCCACCCGTGGATGGGGTAAATGGTTAGAAAGCTTATGAGTAGAGGGACTAATGGGTGGTGGTCTGGTTTTCCGGAAACACCTAAGTAAATAGTTATCAAATATTCCCTTTATTTGTTACAATGTAATAGGGAAAGGGCATAACTCACACATAAATATTTATAAATGCTATACGAATATGTTATTATCAGCAGTGATGAAAGTGTGTCCGTCAGCAGCGGCCACAGTGACGTCAAAAGCTTTTAAATGCAAAACTCTTCAAAAAAGTAGTAAGATAAAATTATAAGAATAGGGAATTAAAATATCTATTAATGTTAAATAGTTGGGAACCAAAACTGGTTTTCAAAGGGAATAGGTTTTTTGCATACTAAAAGTTATAATTTATCAGAGCTGTTAAAGTGCATTTCTAAGTAAGCATAGTAGTTTTAAACATAATGTTTTATCAAATTTATTATACAGTATGTTCAATAAATGCTTATACGCGACCGATAAGAGAGCAGCAGCTTAAGGATTATAATTTATATTCATTTTTAAGCTATGACCTCTCTATGAGCGTATAAGTAATTTCTGAACATACTGTACAATTAGTGGTGATATTTTAAGTATTGTCTCCTATTATGGCTTAAGTTATATTAGTTAAATCTTAATTCTAAAGAGAAAACTCTCCTTTTAAGGCAAAATACAACTGATTATCATAAGATTTGCTGATTATTCTAATTCTATCTATAATATGTTATTATTATTATTTTATTAGCACTTTTTTTGCTTATTAATGCTTTAATAATTCTATACTCAAAACATTTTTTTGATTTAATTATTAGAAGAACTCATAAAAAATTATAGACTTTACAGAAGTATTAGTAAAACACTTATGGATCGGGTTATGCAATATCGCAGTCAAACTATTTGTTATTGAAACTAACCTAGTTAAATTTTAAACATTTAATATCCTGTTATTATATAAAATTCCAATCAATTGAGTAATTCCTAACACTTATAATAATTGTATTATTGTTGTGAAGACTCCGACTTTTACTAACCATTGATTGTGTGCATAAAATTATCAAAAAATTTAACTCTTTTGTGATGTAAATAAAAAGATATTTTTTGTTTCAATAATACGAAAGTAATAAAAGTTAATATAAAGTCGTGATCAAATCTAAGTAGGACAACTTAACAAGTTATATTTCCTAGACCATTTGATAAAATGTAATAAAATTTTGCATGCATATACAATAACTCCCCCCATTGTTAAATATAAGGTTAGATTTTTAAAATTTTTTTATATAAATTTTAAAATTTAAAAAATCAAATTTTTGCACTTTTCATACGACTTCCCATCAAGTTTGAACCCCTCTGGTGAATTAATCTTTGGTTAGTTCAAAAATGGACAAGCAACAAAAATGCCTCATATGTGTTTATCTATTGAATAGTCAAAAAAAATTTCAAAACATTTAGGTTTAAGTTTTCATAAGTCGCCCTAACTGAAATTTTTGTCCAAAATCTGATATTGAATTATGCATAGCTTTCTTATTTCTTAACCGATTTTAATAATCTTTGTATTATTTTGAAGGAAAAATTAAATTCTTTATAATGCTTTAAACAGAACAAAAATCGGTTAAGACCTTTTTGAGTAATTTATAAAAATGTAGTTTTTAGACTTTTTGAAACCCCTAATATTATTATTCTAAAATCAAACCTTTTTTTCACAATGGGGGGAGTTAATATATGTGAATACAAAATTTGGTCAAATTTCATAAATAATCTAGGAAATATAGCTTGTTAAGTTGTCCTACTTAGATTTGATCACGACTTTATATCCAGCACTTCATTTAACAGGTGGTGCCAACTGTAGGTCACACAATAAATAGCATACAATTTAGTGAATATAATCAACATAACGCAAGGTCGGACTTGTTTTACAAATAAAACGTAAATAATATAATTGAAATTATATTAAGAAGTTTACGTTTTATTTGTAGAACAGTCCGCTTTTGTG
Organism: Galumna obvia; assembly: GCA_034695785.1. Taxonomy (NCBI): domain Eukaryota; kingdom Metazoa; phylum Arthropoda; class Arachnida; order Sarcoptiformes; family Galumnidae; genus Galumna; species Galumna obvia. The sequence continues at coordinate 10,187 of JAQFZM010003543.1, forward strand.
TTACGTTGACTAAAATAAATTTTAAGACATTATTTGTAGCCAAATATTTTAAGCTTACATTATAAGTGAGTTTTTGACTGTAAAGCACTTTGGTGTGAACCTTTATTGATAGTTTAGCGGAACCGCTTTACACATTAATGTTAAAACCCTTTTGAGTAGTGAATTCCTCTGTTGTTAAAATCTCTATTTTGTGAATAATTTTGGTTACCTTTATTTAAAATATCTTTATTTGAGTTTTATATTTAAAGAGAAAACTGTAAATAAATTATTTCAGTGAAGAACAAGTGGTTAAAAACTAAATATAACCTAAAATTTAAAATGAAATTAAAACCAATACGACATTAAACTCATATTTTATAATAAAAAATGAATTTGAAGACGTTATTATGAATATTTTGAATTCAAACAGTAAAAGAACCTTAAATTATCATTTATTCCCCTATAATAGATTTTATTTAATAATTATTATTCAAAACTTCTCAAATAAACCTTTAAAAATACATTTTTCAATTAAAATTTTTTTAGCTTTATTTCTGTGCTGGGAAGGTTCTGAATTGTGAAATAATTTCTTGTTCATCTGCTAATTCAAACCTGGGAATTTTTGATTTATTTAAAACTGTTAAAAGTATTTTTATTATATTTTTCAATAATAGATATTTTACTAATTTGGTTCTTAATCTGTAAAGCTCTCAGATTTAGTATCAACTGGCCAAGTTATTCGTATGTTTGATTGCTTTGATATCATCA
>JAQFZM010003544.1:0-10932 GCA_034695785.1 Galumna obvia
CGTTGCATTTCGTCAAGTAGTTAAAGAAATATAGCTAGTTAAGTTGTCCTAGTTAGATTTGAACACTACTGTATATTCTGAGTATTGTTTTCGAGAAAGTTATGGAATCGTTTCATATATTTTTGAATTTTGCGATAATTATTTCGAAACCTTTGAAAATCAGTCGATTCTTAATAAAACTAAAAAGATACTGGTTATTAGCAGCTCAAATATTAAATATAAAGTCTACATGATATAATAGTTTCAAAGTGATACTAAGTACATTTATTCTGGATATCCATATATAAGTAGATAATTATATTAAGTTCTCATTATTATTATTATTATTATTTCATAAAATTTAATTAAAATACATTCGATTTGTTTTTTAATTAAATATTTAAAGTAATAGTTTTTAAACAAATAATAATCTCATTATTGAAAACTTTTGACACCCAAAGTATTACTCCTTTTTGAGCTCAAATTATATTCATTTTATTTTGAGAACAATTTATTTCAATTTTAATTTTCTTTTAATAATTTCATTCAATTCTCTAATAATATATTTGAAGCGATTCTCCGATTCTATTCTTTACTTTATTTATAGCAAATAAAGCTTTAAATTAAGTTATATTTTGTTTCATATATTTAACGCTCTATTATTTAATCATTAAATTTGAATCTAATCTTAAATTTGGAGTAAAAGATGTGTTGGGCATCAAAACATCGCTCCTATTATTTATATTATTATTATTTTAATTTAATTTAAATTAAATGAATACTAACAATAATTATTGCAGTATTTTATAACATAACGACCTAGTACCATTATTTTACACTGGAATAACAATTAAGAGAGCCGTAAAGACAAAAGTTCTTATTATAAAAGAGTAAAATTTACAAATAATTACTTATAAATTAAATTAGATTACAATCATTTATAAAGAAGTTTCTCAACACTAATTGGAATCAATGAAAGTCTATTGTTATTAACTCTTTGCTCGAATCTAATCCTATTTAAAAGTCTCTCTTCAATTCAATTAATATTTGATAAAACATTTGTTTTAATTAATTAATTAAAGATAAATAAGTGTTTATCATATTTTGTTGTTCTTTTTTCTCAAATATAATCACATTTAAGTCAAAAAAGTGGTTAGACTTCAGACAAAGGGTTTTGTGTTCAAATTCTAATGACTTTTTTTTGTCAAAGTTGTCAAAATTTATATAATATAATCTTGGTAAAACTTACAACTAAATCCAATTAAATGTCTTCCATTTCCAAATGATAAACTTCGATCACAAAGTGACAGTTCCCGATCTCAAAATAAACTTGCTCAGTCTCCAAATAAAGCATTACATTAAAATTTATTAACAAAAAAAACACAAAAGTTTTAAAAAGATCTAATAGTTTTGTTTAATCAGTTTATTAATTTTTTAGTTATTTATAACTATTTTACTTAAATTTAACAAAATTTAATAATTCACTCAATTTATTGAACAAATATACAAATAAACAAATTTTAAAGTGGACTAAAACTTTTGTCTTTTCAAAAACAATATTAATTGATTTGGAGAGCGAACACATTTATTCTGAGATCGAAGATTACTATTTGAAGATCGAAGACATTCATTACTTTTATTCTTTTCATAAAACATTGAAAAATCTTTTATAATTTTAAATGATTAGTGAAAACTCGAAAATTATCATAAAATCATTTTTTAGAAAATGAGAACTAATTATTTGATTTTTTTCCAATAAATTTTAGTTTTTAATATTTAAGACCAGAGGAACTCAATTTAGTCACTTTTTTGGTCAAGTTCATGCCTAGGTTATATGACATGTCACATATGAAAGAATATTAAAATGATTCATATATAACATTATTTGAATGATTAGGAAAAGTATTAACAGAATATTTTATGATAAATAAAATGAACTCTTACTTTGATAACAATATAACTAAAAAAAATCACTAAAAAGTGTTAAAATAATGTAATGGTTTATTTAAAAATATCTGTCAGTCAATTGATGAACTTGATCATTCAACTTGATCATTGCATTCAGTAATTATAACAAATAATAGACTCCCTGTGACTGAATTGATTTCCCCTTTTTATACCTTAAATTAAATTAAAAAACATTTACTCTTTTATTTAACACTAAGATATTGTTTCAATTAAAAGAAATATTTATGACTCTTCCGTCCTTTCAATAAATGAGGAGAGATTTACATTTTTAATCTATTGTTTGTTCGAATAACAACACATTTTATCGATAGTTAACAGATATTATAAGTAAATCTTAAAAATTTGTTAAAATTGATAAGAAATTTAAATCATATAATAAGAGTTAAAATGATTCTCAATATATATATATATATATAAATATTTTACAAATTTAATGATTTCATTGAAATTTTAATCGACTTTTAAACGAAGAATTAATTTAGTTTTAATTATTCATTATTTGGAGAAAATTAATATTAAAAAAATGATTAAATGAGAGTCAAAAGATTTATATTTTTATGAGAAATAAGTTAATAAATTTTCCGAATAATAGGAAAAGAGTTAACTTCTGTTATAATTTTCATGAAATGAGTTTAGAATAAAAATTATTGAACCAATTCTTTGAGTTTTGAAATAAGTTTTTGTTGAAAATATATTTGTTATAATAAATGTTAATATAATAATAAATTAATATTATTTTGTTTGAGTTATTTGTCGACCAATAATTCGGTAATTTTATAACAAAAAGTATTTTTGAAAACATTTTTGTCACATATTTTTAGACATTTTGAGTGTCAACAGAATTGGACTCATTATTAAAGCTATTCTTGAAAAGGCTTTCCTTATCATTGGATACCAGACATTGAGAACGAGATGTCATCGTTATGGCAGTCGACAAATCAATATCGTTGTGATGTTCGACATTACTTTCCTGGAGAACAAAATTACTGAAAGCCTGAGTCTCTCCGTTTTCGTCATCATTTCTGGTCTTTCGGGGGGCAGTCTTTGTGGAACCGCGGGTCGACTTCGGAAATACACTGTTCTCAACGTGAAGGTGAGCGTTCACTTCTTTACCTGCGGCACAGGTAAACGCTTTGCTAAAACTCTTCTTGAAATTCTCGCTGAGAAATGCTGTCGATTATGGCGTCGAAAACAACAAACAAATTAAAATCAAAACCATTTGTTAATTAAATTTATTGATTTGATTAAAGCAAAAACACTTACCGTAAAGAATCGGATTTACAGCTAATGTGAGATAATAGCAAAACACAATTATTACTCATTTTGTTTATTGTTTAAACAAACCTGAATTGGCGTATGAAAGACAACCGGCCAGTAGTAAGAATGTTAAACTTGTCTCTGAATGACTATCAATAAATCAACAAATAATTGAAATATTAATTGTTTATGAAACAATAATTATAATTATATGAATAATCAGTTAACGACAAGTTTCCAACGCAAACATTAAATAAGTTTATAATTTATTTTATAATATAAAAATAAAAACTATTTTAAAGAAATAAATTTAATAAAAGAAAACTTTATTTTCAATTTATTTTTGTGGAAACATTTAAAGAATGAAACGTCTATTTATCTCTTCTATCAAAATCTCTAATATTATTGAGAAGTAATACAAACAAAAGAGAATATTATTTTGAAGTGAGAAAATCCACTCCAAATATAATAGAAATATTGTAACTCTAGTCTTGACATTTATATGAGTTTTTGTGAAAAATAAGTAAAATATTATTTTTTAATTTAAGTGAAGAAAAATAAAAACAAATAACGAACCGATGAGAGGGTGCGGGCGGTAAAAATGTGATGTAAACCTGTCCGACCCAATAAGGCAACCAACACATTACATATACTGAGATTACTGTCAGTACAAGATATGTGACCTTCCGATGCGACCGTTTCTTCTCTTTTGATCTGTGTTTAGGGCCAACTCTTCTTAATTTACAGATAACGAGGAAATAGAAGAGTAAAATGAGTACAAAAGGTATGAAAAATCCCAACGTAAAGGTATATAATGTAAAGGCTTTCTCTCCATTGATAAGATCCCCGTCCGGCCAAAATATATTACACGATATCGTCGACGGAAGAACTAATGTGTTGGCGTACATAAAGATTGGAACCATTAGTAGTGCCGATACCTATCGATCAGACAAACTATTAATCATATAATGCACTCAATTTATTAATCTTTAAGGAATCCATCAAAAATTGTTTCCCTTCTTCTCTCCCCTCACTTATAATTCACTACATTATATCAATGATGTTAAAGAGTGAGGGAATGAGGGAACGCATATTTTTTTTCTATATATAGTTATAATCATTGAAATCTAATAAATATTATATAAGTATTAATATAAACTATTTATACAATTATTTTATTTATGCTATAATTTTGATCAGAAAATGTATCGATAGATCAAATTCATTATCAAATTATTCCTCTATTTATATGTTTATCACTTTTATTTACTTTTCAATAAATACTCATTTGACCGACTAATGGATAACATAAACCTTTACATCACTCGAAAACCCCAAACAATATTTGAGTGACAATTCAATAATGGATGATCTCAAAAACATCCTTTTGTAGTGAATAAAGTACTCAATAAAAATGTTGCCCTAACCCTACCTGACACTACCATCACCACATCCTCACTTCGCCTCCACTCTATTTACATTTTTATTTTGAATAGTGATCTGAAGTCAATTTATTTACAGAATTTATATAAATTTCATTTTAAAAAACTAATATTTAAATTATGAACATTAAATAAAACTAATATAAAAGTATAAAATTTATAGTCTTTTATTTCTTATAATTTTTTAAATTAATAGAAAAATCTAATTCGTGTCGATTAAGAGTTTAATAAATAATTCAATAAATATATAATTATATAAAATATTGTCTTCGAATTCTTAGATTTTAGTCATATTCTTAGCCAAATGTGTGCGACATAACGATACGTAATATAAAATCTGCACAAGTTATTTTAATCTATTAATACTGGTCAGGTAATTAAATTTAAAACAGGTTTTATTTATTACATCATATTATATATGAAAGTAATCGGTATTAAAAAATTAAATTCATGTCCACATATTTCGGTAATTGGGATCCAAATTGTTATATTACCAAAAATGCTTTTGACAACATTCTCATCTAAATATCGTATGTATTATATTAATATATCTTTAGCTGATTTTTAAGATAATGAATACATGTAGTATAAACCCTCCAATCATTATGATAAACATATTAGGTCAGTACAATCAAAAGATCTTCAAAAGCCGATAATTTTGGACATTTGTTTTATTGGGAACTTCGTTAAAATGGAATTTTATTAACATTTAATTAATTTATGACTATATTAAGTAAATATGAGACTCAAATATGATTATAAAGTGTTCCCCTTTCTTCTACAAACTAATAACTAATTGACCACTTTTATGTCCGACCATTTTTTCGGTTAGAAGAACCCAAAAACTGTTAAAACTGTTTACCGCAAAAAATACAAATTCTGGCCAAATTGGGGAAAGTGGTCAACCTATTTAAACCAAAAGATAATCAACTTTTAATATTGATATCCTTGTGTATCAGATCTTAGCACAATATGGAAAAGGGTTTGGCGAACACTAATTTTCAAGAATAATTTTTAGGACATTTAGGACTATATTTTAAGCTAAATGTAACGACCCTTTCGGAGAGTTGTTCCGGTTTTGAGACCATAGCTCAGTCATAGTTCAACCAATTTTGAAGCGGTTTTTTGTTTTTAATTCACAAATAAACAAAGAATATTATTATATATTAATATTTAAAAGATCTTGATTATTTGATGCTGTATTTTGTGTCTAAAAGTTGTGCAAAATTTATGTTACGTATCGTTATTATGAGCAAGCATATTAAGGATTCATATATTATTTCATTGAGCAAAGAAAGTATTTAATATAAAGTAGTTATTGAATGTACTTTTGATAACTAATGGGTAAACAATGCAATAAAGTTATGCAATAAAACTCATTGAAAAGAAACTCACTACAAGCAAAAATACCTTGTTTAATATCCTATCGTCACATTTCTATAGTGATAGGGGATATTATTGTGGTATTTTAAAAGAGAAGTTAATAAGTTAAATAAAGTTAAATCAACAATGAAAATATTTGAGACTAATTGTCTCAAATTGATGGGTGATTTAATATTAGCTAAATTTTATTGATCTTTAAAATCCATTGAAATTCAATGTTTGTCTTCAATTGACATCAAATTAGTATTATTTTCGTTCAAATACTTTGAAATATTTTTAACTAATTTTGAAGGATTAGAAGATTTCGACTGAATTTTTATTTTAAAAATCAAATATTATTAGACTTATGTCTCAACTTTTCCGCACAGAAACTCGTTTTATAAACAATTTGATGAAAAAGTTTAATCCTCTCTAATCTTTGCCAACAAAATGTCTTATTTAAAGAAATCACTTTTTATTTCAAATAAATATTATATAAAAAAAATAATAACTCATAAGTTATTAAAAACAATTTTTAAGAATTATTGAACTGAAACTCAATTTTTATTAAAGGAAACTCATTTCAGTCATTTTAATTAATCTTATCTAACGGTTCATTAATTAACTAATCATAAAATATAGATTCAATCCAAGTATTTTCTTATGTACAGTATATGCAAATATGCAAAGAAAATGCTTATACGCCACCGATAAGATAGCAGCAGATTCAGGATTAAATAGATAACGGCTTTTTATTATGTGCCCTCTCTACAGAACTGTAGTAGCGTATAAGCATTTCCTTTCCATACTGTATTGCTTTAAACCTTGCTCTACAATAAAAGTTATATTTATGTATTAACTATGAAAATTGTATGCTTTCATCAAATTATAGTTGGCAAATGGTCATGCTCCTGGTAAAAAAAAATATCAAAATGGTGTTATATTTATTAATACAATATAAGAGACTACAAATATCTCTCCTTTTATTTGTAACAAAATATTAGATAAAATAATTGATTAAAAATAAATAATTAAAAAAAATAAAATAAAAATTCTATTAATATTATTATATTTAAAAGAGTTTGTGTTGAGGCAATTACTGAAAATTAACAAAATATGCTTTAAAATCATTAATAAATGTAACCAAAAAACGAAATTAAGTGCAAATGTTTTTTAATTAATTTCTCATAAAAAAGTTAATTTAATGTCTAAAATCATAAAAAAGACTAAATTTTGGTTCGAAATAGAAATTGAAAAAATTTGTTGGTTTCAAATTTATTCCTCATTTTATTTAATGGAAGTGATGTCCAGTAATATAGGGATTGAAATTGAATTCATTAATTCTAATTAGAGACAGCAATTTTTAAAACTAGCCCTTGAAAATACAATCTAATTATAAGTATACCCAGATAAAATGATGAAAAATTTAGAACCTAGTTAAGTTTATTGGATTAATTTTTAACCCTTTCAAAAACATTATTGATAGCCTTTGGTCAGCATATTTCAATATAATAGAGATTTTATTATGATATAGCGTACAGGCAAGGTGAAATATTCATCATATATATGATTAATAAGGGGGTTATTTTTTAATAAACTAGATAATGTTATTTAGGAATATAGGAGAAAAGGTACTTTTTTAGGTACTTTTATCCGATTGCAAATTCTAATAATAAACTATTGATTCAATCATTGAATCATTTATTTTATGTTAAGATTCCTTTCGGCGACTCTTCTCTTCTTTTCAATGATTTCAAAAATTCTAATAATTTTGAATGAAATCCATTCGATTTTGTAAACAAATGTATCTTTAAGTCACTTAACATAATTGAAGAGTGAATTTGAGAATTAAAATCACATATTATTATAATATGCTTTTACTAGATCAAACATGGAGAGAGAGAGAGAGAGAGAGAGAGAGAGAGCGCTAAATTTCAGAAAAAAAAGAGTGTGTCTGACAATTACTCTTCACTGCGTTTATTACATGCAATGCCGAGAAGTTAAATGCATTACAACTTATACTTTTAAACACAAAAAAAGATCTGTAAAATTCTGGCGTTTTATTTAATGATAATATGATAGAGAATAATCATTTATTACTACTGTAAGAATTCCAGATGTCTTCAAACGTTTTCATTCCATCTAGGAGAGTTTAAAGATTTTTATCTCTCTCTTCCATATATTCTCTATGAGTGTTATGCATAAGGGCGTACTTTTATATGCTTTACACTACCAACCTTTAGGGGTCGGACACTCTCTTTAAACAAATAGTTTGGGATTAAATGTAAGGTTAGTTAAAGTTAATGAGAAGTGTATTAAATAATATAAAAACTTTGAGTTAGAGGTCAAAGAAAATTATTTTTCTATAAATTGAATATCATTTGAATGGTTTCGGTATTAAATATTAAAAAAGTGTAATCGATATAACAATTATTAATATTTGATTTATTTTATAATATATAGAAAATGTTTTATGTCTTGACTTTAATTGAAAGAAACAATTAATGATTAAATATTAACTTACGGTCCAAACAGTCAAACAAATAAATTTGGCGATAAATGGCGTCCGATATCGCGGCGATGAAATTGGATGACAAACAGCGACATATCGGTCGGCACTCATAACAGTCAGTAATAAACTACTTGTGAACTGATTGATCGAAGTGGTGGTCATATAAATCTTACACATATACTGACCGAATGACCAATACTTTAAAATAAAAATAATTATTAAAATTAAGTTAAATAAAAGTTAACTCTTCATTGAATTTGAAATATAATTAATAAATGAAAACTCATTTTAATAAATCTTAAGTCAATTAAATTGATTCTAATTATTAGAGCTCTGCTCAACAAAATAACATTTGATTTAATCCTTTAACTAATTGAAACCTAAATAATGATAATTACTTACAATATTATATTAACTCGTAATTAAAAAAAAACTTAAATTTACTAAATAAAATATTAACCTAGTTCAAATTTGATTATTAATTTGTTTGTATCATTAGATACCAAACTTAATTTTAAGATAATTAGTAGTAATTACTAGATTTTCTTTTATCTAGTATATTTTCCTATAAATGAATGCCTAGATTTACGAAACAAATGTCTGTTTTAGTGATTAAATAGAAAGATATGTCTATTAAAAGATAAATTAATGAATTTTAACGTCACTCCAAACATTTACTAAAAAAGGTTAAAATTTAAAGAATAGAGTAATGAATCACTAATAATGTTAAGAATGTTATTCATTCATACATTCATTCATCTAATTTAAGGGTCTCCAAATTTGAAATTCTGGGCTGTTTGGTTTACATTGTCGGGGATAAAGAAGACCGCCCATTTTCGGTTTGCTTGCGCCTGGGAATTTTCACATGGTTTTGATAGAATATATTGAGGTGAACTTAATGATGTAAAAATAATTCAGAAATATCTTGTAGTTCAACCGCTAGAGGGCCTCATAATAGGATATTTCAAGTAACATTTAGAGGCAAATGAGACATTGATTCTGACTAATTCATACATTCTGAATCGAATGGTAAAGTTTGGAATGCTCTATTATTGATGGTTTTTAAAATAGAGTTTGTTTTTGAAAAATCAAAATAATCAAACTCGATTTTGAGACGTAATTAAGGTTTGTCACGGCATTGATGAATTAAACTGATATTTATTTTTAATGAACTATGATATTACACAAAAATAAAAAATGGAAAGTCAAAATTTTCACCGACCAAACTCAGATTTCAATGAAATATGTCGGAAAATGAGAAAAGAGTTTCGGTCCGCGGGAAGTCCGCCATCAGGACTTCCGCGGTGACTCAACTGGCTACTGGTGATTGTCTGAACCTCTTACATTATAAAGATGAAAATAATTCTGCACCTCTTAGACTATAAATAATTCATCTATTTCGTGACAAAAGATTAATTACGTTTCAAAATCGAGGTTGAATTTTTTATTTTTCAAAACAGGCTTTATTTCAAAAAAATTGCATCAATAATAGAGCATTTTAACCTTCACCATTCGATTCAACATTAATGAATTAATCAAAATCGATGTCTCATTTGTCTCTAACTGCTACATGAAATATCCGAATTTGAGGCCCTCTAGCGGCTGAACTACAAGATATTTATGAAGTATTTTTCATCATTGAGTTCACCACAATATCCTTTATCAAATTCATGTAAAAATTCCCGGGCGCACGCTGACCCAAAGATGAGAGGTCTTCTTAATCCCCTACAATATAAACCAAACAGCCCAGAATTTCAAATTTGGAGACCCTTAGTTTAGAGACTATTATTTCTTAATCACTTATTGAAAACAATTTATATTTATATGAACTTATGTCAGATATCTATTTGTTATTATATTATATAAATCATTTAATATCTAAACGTTTAGTAAAATTTTTTTAATATTAAACTTTGTCTAGTTTTTTGTTGCCAATACGATAAATTTCTGGCTTATAAATAAATGTAATTGTATTTTTAATAAAAGTTTCAATACGTAATAAAGGAATGATCCTATTAATTTATACTTTTTTGTGATTTTGTCACTAAAGACTAGTGTTGTAAAGAAAAGAGTGACAGCAATAGTACATCACTCGGCAACCAATGGCAGAACTCACTCAAAAAAACTGTTCACCAGTTCTATAGGTAGGAAAAAGTCGAGTAGTTCGAGCTCTGGAATACACGACAAGACAACCAACAGTTCTAATAATAACGGTTCCGACAATGAATTCTCGATCTCTGAAATGCAAAATACACTGAATTTTGTTCAGAATAATAACAACACTCTTTGTTTTAATAGAAATAACGATAAGAATAATAATATTAACGTTAATAACAATAACAATAATAATAATAATATGAATAATAGTTTGATTAATAATAATAATAATAACAATAATTTATTAAATGAATC
>JAQFZM010003545.1:0-10931 GCA_034695785.1 Galumna obvia
GCTAATAAAAAGTTAATATTGAGTCTTTCCCACTCCCAAAGTATAATATTGTATTTTTGGCATAATTCAAGAATTATCAAAAATCATAATTACAGTTTATTTAATTAAATTAATTATTAAATTTTAATAACATTTATTGTTATTTATAGAATTCTGATATGTCTAATAAAGTTTAACTTTTTAATATTATACAAATCCAAACCATACAAAACATACTGTTCTTATTAAAAACTCATAAATTCTGTTGATATTTATAATACGGCTCAAAATCTATGAATTAATAGATGTATAAACGAAAGGGTTTACCAAAAATACAATGGTTTACGAATGGCTTTTCAACTTATTTATAAATAAATTTATTTAAAGCGTAAGATTTGTAGTAATAATCTTAAATACCATCTTGAAATATATGTAAAATTTAAATTTAATCACGTGTTTTATAAATTTTTGAGAATTTGAAAAGCTTTTATTTACAGAACAATTCTAGGAATTATGTCTATTATAAAATATAAAATTGTAGAAGTGACAATGAATAATGTGGGAAAAATGAGTTAAAGGACCCCCTTCGCTAGAGTAAGAGAGGAAAAAGAGGAAATGGCCAGTGGCTATATAGATTAATACAAATTTTAATTTTTATATTTATCTCTTCGTTAATATCAATGTTTATATAAAGTTTTGTTTTCTCTACTGTTTTTTCCTTTGGTCTAATACTAATTCTGTAGCAAATTTTAAAAAGTTTTCCTTTATAATCTTCATTATATCTTAGAAGTTCTTATTATTAATACTAAACCTTTAAGGTTTAAATTTTATGATTATACAAAAATCATTTGAAATTTATAATAAATAAAACTCACCTAAAATATTGATACATTTAATGGCATAAAACCTTTTTTCGGTTGCATCAAAATATTTGTATACTGATGAAAAGGCACCAGAACGAATATGTGACAATTCATTTTCAGAATTTTTTTATGTTTATTTGGTATTTCTAAGGTTTTGTTAGGTATGTTAATTCCTGTGTGAATAACTTTATTTTCAAATAATTCAAAGATTGTTTTTTCTGAAAGAGTTGTTGCAATTGATTTTAAAATTTGATTTTCATAATAACTAGTGGAATGTACAGAAATTAACTTTTCTTCGCAATTTAGGTATTTTGGACATTTTTGATATAAAACAAATTCCTTTTATTTTCCTTATATTTTCCACAGAAAAATATTTTTCCATCATATGTTAGGAAATAGGTATTTAATTTTGTGGCACAAATGTATTCCACATCAAAAATATCAATAATTTTTGGATTGAAAATATAAATTCTATTTTCATGACCCAATTGATGGTTTTCATTAAATCCCCAACTATAAACCTTTCCGTCATTCGTTATAGCAAATGATGAATTATTAAAACAATATATTGTTTTAATAAATTTTGAAATTTTAATTAGGGATGGAGTTGATATTTTATATCCCTTTTCTTTTCCACAACCCGTTTGTCCCATAAAGTTAGAACCCCATCCAAAAATCTTTCCATTTGATGTAAGGGCTAAAGCATGAACAGATCCACAACATACTTGAATTATTTTCTATTGGAAGTTATTTAGAAATTTTATTAGTAAATATACGACCGGGGAAATAACTATTAGGGCATGGTTAATCCTTGATTATTTTTGAATGGCTTAACAGATTTTCATTCTGTTTTCAATAAAATAATCTAGAATAAATGCACGTTCTATAAAATTGATAATAATAAAATTGTATCAAGATTAAGTTACTTTTATTTAGGAAGTTCCAAATTTTGAAAAAAATTAGTTTTATTTATTTAAAATTTTACATATTTGATCCTCAACAGTTTCTTTATTATTGGTTTGATCAAAAAGTGTCAAGCAAAAATGTTGTTCCATATAATATATTCTTTTGATATATTACAAAATATTTGGATTAACTACTAGTTTAATTTTTAGTAGGGTACTCTATGGGTCTTTGGGTTCAAACCCCTATAATTTAAATTGGTACAACTTCTTTATATATTAACCGATTTTAATGATCATGGTATCATTTTAAACAGCGATTCCTTGTTTATCATGATAACCTAAAATATTTGATCGAATAAAACTTGTTTATTAATCATTTAAATATAATTGATTAAAATATAAGTTTTTGTTCAGGTTCAATAAAAGTATATCTAAGTTGGTACAAATTATTTCAAACTTATTTGGGATAACGTACATTTATTCTAGATTATTATAGTGAAAACAGATTGAAAATCCGTTGAGCCATTCAAGATTAATCACGTTTTAACCATACCCTGATTGTTATTTCTCCGACTGTATAAGGTTCATCTGCTTTATAATACCATGTTTCATCAAAATAGGTTTAGTAGAATTTAATCTGGATCAATTATTTCAAATTTCAAAATATTATTCAATTATTAAATAATTATACAAGATAGTTGAAAAATATTTTATTTTCAGAAAATTTCAAAAAAACCATAGTTAGGGTTAAAAAAGTATTTAATTCTAATAAATATTAAAGGAGATAAAGATGCAAATTGATTCTCTCTAAAATTATTCTCTCTTTATATTAATAGTTATATTAAATATACTAAAAATACTATAAATATTTATACATCGCATAAAATATTACGATATCTTGATGATAAGTTTGATCCATCTAGAATTACCTAAATTTGACGTAAAACCTTTTATATATAAATGAAATTGTTTTATAAATGAAATTAGATAGGTTCAAATATCTTTATTTTTTTTCTTGGACATTAAACTGAAAATTTAATAATAAGGCTTCAATTTGATCAATAACCTTACACATTTAGAAAGGCTTTTCTTGGAAATTCAATTTTCAAAATATTTTTTAATAAATCAAATGTTTCCTAAAATAACTAGGTCAAAATAGGATCAGACGAAAACTTTTAAAATCAGGGAAAAAATCTGTGAAAAGAATAACTTCAATTACTTTTATTTTCAGATAAAATTCAGCCACTCTTTAATGATTGTTGATCAAGTTAAATTTGTCAATATTCTAGGAATTATATAAATAATCAAATTTCAGATAAAATCATTACCTTTACATTTGAAAAATACTTTATTTACAACATTTCAATAAATACTATATAGATTCTATATAGTAAAATTTCCAGCATAGTAATATAAAGGAATTAAATACACCCAAGCTTAATAAATATTAATTTTATTATAATTTACTCATTGAAAATATACTTTCAGCAAATTCAGCAGAGAATAATTATTCAAATTGATCAAGTTTAAATTTATTAAATTCATGTATTAATAAGTTTTATATTAATAACTAATGAATAAAATATCGGAAAACTTTATTTTAAAGTCTTAAAAGACTTTTTTAAAAAATAACATTTTTTCTCATTAAATATTCAACGAATTATTCGAAGTATTAAATCATATATTTAATGTAAGGCAAAAATATCAAGATTAGGCAATTAGTCTTATATAATAAAATGATACACGAGCATCTTTATTCCTCTGTCGCTATATTTCATAATACGATTTAGAAAAAAATAATCTATTCAACAAAAATAAATAAACAAGGTATTATAATGATAATTCCAATCTCTTCGGAATTCACTTGAAATACCTTGCTAATAACCAATGAATATAATTCTCTTATTTATCTCAAATGTGTAATAAAATTCTTAATTTGTGTTAAATTTATTCACTCATTCACTTCATTCGATTTGAAGGACTCATCGTTTTGAACATTATTTATAATAGTATCCATTTGTAGGGATGTGTTCTCTCTTCTGGAATATGACAGGCAATAAATTAGCTTGGTCACTCTCAACTTGAACTTATTATTGAGCCAACAATATATGAATGGATTATAACTGTAATAAAAATAATATTCATTTAGAATTGTTTTTCACCATGGTCACAAAAGATATAAGAATTTAATTTGTTAAGTAAACAAGTTTATTTAATAAAAACAAAAGATTAATGAGTAAAGGAATTTGTTAATATTTGCCATACTTTCTAATATTTACCTAGCACACATTTGCGAAATATTTACTTAAGAATATAATTATTCTGAAAAAAAACTATACTCTAGAATAAAGTGCTTGAATAACCTCCAGGTAAATATATTTTGTTTGCTCAGCAAAAATTCATAATTATAAAGTTAAAGAAGACTACAAGAATAGCACAGAATAAAATGATTCTCAACTCACCAAACGCTAGACATCGCAAACCAATGAGTGATGAAAAATATATTAAACGAATAATTAATAATTTCAAAGTCAGTCAATAAGTGATAAATATTTAATGGAAGCCAACAAATGGCAAAAACAGTGACAACGAGTGCCAACATTTTGATGCGACGCCTCTTCACACTTATTATTGTTATTCTTTGGTTTTCACTGACAACTCCAATGATCTCTCTTTGCCATAAGAAGAGTGCAATTCTTACATAACACAGTGCTGTCAGAAGAACAGGAATAAAATATTGAGATAAGAATGAGATAAGGGTTAGAAGACGTCGACAATATTCATTAGGTTCAGGGTATACAACTCGACACCGGACTAAATCTCTTAATTTGTTGAACTCCACAACTCTGTTGAACATTCCGTGAGGTATTGAGAAGAGGGCCGCCAACAGCCATATAATTACAAGAGTCAAAACCAGTGACTGATTGTGAGTCATATTAAAAATTCGTGTTCTGTGCGGATGAGGGCCTAGTATTCGGAACCGTTCGATAGCGATAAACATCATTGTTATTGAGGAACAGTGCACTGACACCGACTGAATAAATGGGACCAAGGTACAAAGACACTGTCCAAATGGCCAGTTGTCAAACAGGAATCGAAATATATTGAACGGAATGTTGACCAAGGTCATTAATAGGTCACTTATGGCCAGATTCCCGATGAGAATATCGGTGAGAGTAGGAGACGACTGTCTGTCAAAAGTTATTCTACAAACAAATGAGTTTCCAATTAAAGACATGAAGAATATCAGCGAATAACTGAAAACTAATAATAAGTATATTATTGTGTCTTTTAGTTTATAGTCTTCTTCAATATTTTCAGAGCTCTTCAGATATTCTATTAGCAAAGGATTTGCAATAAATGATACGTTAGAATCGTTTGTTGACATTTTCGCTTCAATTGGAAAATTAGAATCACTAGATAAAGAGTATATTATAGTTAGAACTTATCATAAACTACTACTGTTGAGCTACAGTTATGCCAAGAATACTGACTGAATTCATGTGCGCAACACATCTGATAATCAAAGCATGAGTTGAGAGTATTCTCTGTATAACTCATCTCTTCTCTGAGCAGTTGTACTAAACTCACATTTCTTTGACACAAAACAAAACAAAAATTTCAGACAAAAATAATTAGGTTTTAATGAATTATGAGATCCTTTTTGAATTCCTTATAACTATTTGAGAGTTTTATAAGATTAACTTGATTAAACTTATTTTCACTAGATTGAGAATCTGTCATCTCAAAAATTCTCTTGATAATTAAATATTTAGGAATTTAAAACAGATAAAGTTTATTTTCCTGCAAGGTTCAAAGAAAATTCTTTAATCCTTATATTTAAGAAAAAAAATTAAAAGTTTAATTTACCTAGTTTGAAATAACAAATATATATTTTTAAAATTCCATTTCCTTAAAAAATTTTGTTTTATTATAAAAATTTAAAATTATTTTTATGCAAAACTATAAATATTTAAATAGTTTTTATTGTATTTTTTCAAAACATTATAAGTAAAAATATTATTAAACACAAACCTTTTGAAATTTGAACATAAATATTTAAAAACTTCCTGTTCAATTTTGATGAAATTCAAAAATTTATTAAAAATTTACATTTATAATGTACCAAAAACTCAACAAGATAGATTAAGTTGTTATTGAAATTTTTGAATATTTGTTTAAAATTCTTATAACTGAGTGAATATATTTTTGTTAATATAATATAAACTTAAATTATCTCGATATCCACTTAAAATATTTTGATAATATTTTGAAGATTTATAGTAGTAAGAGATCCGTAATATATTTATGAGTTCAAATAAATTGAACAAGCAGTTTTTCAAGTAATCAAGAGCATATTTTAATTTTTTTATATAAGTTATTATTTAATATTTTTTTATTGTTTTTAAACTTTCTCAAAATTTATAGATTTTTCTACAAATTACCAAGAATGTTGAATTAATTTACTTACTTAAATACTTATTATGGAATTCAATTTTAAGCTTGATTTTCTGAAATTGTGTTCAAGATAATTTGAATAATAAATTGTCAAACAATTTCATTTATGATATAAACAAATTAATATTGATCTTGCATAAATTAGCAAAAAAATATAACACAAAAAAATTATTTTTCATAATTTCATAAAAATTGATAAAAATATCATTATTATTTAAATTCATATTTTAAATAATTACTTATTTTTAAAAAAAGTTTTAAATAAAAAACTAAAGAAAGGCTTAAACTTTAGGGTATAATAACATTGAGATTAAATTAAAGATATTTTTCTCTTTAATTAAAATAACAAGGAACTTATTCCTTAGGGATTCTATCAAATAAAGTAGATATGTTTGATTTGAGTCCCACACAAAAATTTTGTTAACACAAAAACTTAATAATCAAAGGAATTTCTGAGTAATTCATATGATTTGCAATTAGATTCAAAATGAGAATTCCTTCGGTGTTTGCAATGAGTTTAAGATTTTATACTAAAATAAGTTAATAAACACTATAATAAGAAATGCTGGCAATAATTAAATTAAAACCTTTCCTGTATTTTCTCTTCTCAACGGTCAAAATGATATTTCTCTAGGTTTGCTATTCTTTATGACATAAAGTTTATGATAATTAGTGAAATATCATCATTATTATCATCATTATTATTGAATTCTATTATTATTTTTCTTTATTACTGGTTTAGGATTATGTAATATACATGGTTTAATTATGCAATATACATGTAATATACACTGGTTTAGGATTATGTATATTATTCTTTATTTAATCTTACATGTTAATTATGCAACAATATTTATCGCAATTATTTTCTCTTTATTATTCATATCCTTAAATAATGATTTGATTAAGGCAAATATAAATATTTGTTGTAAAACATTTTGGTCATACGCTTCAGTAATTCTCTCTAACTACAACTGTATCATTCAATTAAGATCAAATTGAATTTTGACCGGATTATAACCGGAGTATGGCTTGTATCATGCACAATCTTGCGAGGGTCATTCTCTGGTAAAATAAGAGAAAGGCTGGTTAAATAGGACCCATTTAGTTTTATTGATTCTTGGGATGACTTACAGAATTAGAACCATGAGAAAATTTATATTTTTGATTCATACATTCAAACATAATAATTTGCCAGATAATTTGAAATCTAAGCTAGTTAATGACGATATTAAAATGTTCCATTAAGGTCAACATGATTTTTCTCATAAAATAGATTTTGAAGGAATAATAAAATGAAAAATTGCTATCATAGCAAACAAAAATACCTTGCATATTTTGAAGCAAAACTTAATTTATATTAAAAATAAAAGAATATTTCTCGAAGACATAGACTTTCATATTTCAAATGCGGGGAAAATAACTCAACCATTTTTCTCACTGTTAATAAATTTCGAATGACTGATGAACATATTAGTAGAATGAGCAGGGTGCAAGTTGATATTTTGCCTTTTCAATATTTTATTGCAATTTCGGATATTAATTTATTTATAGAATCACCATGTTCAGAGAAAGTGGCATTTATGATCAATTAATAAAGAAAACAGTTGATTCCATAGATATACATGGATTAAATGAAAAATTTAAGGATACTATTAAAAATGTCGACCTTGGTCAGATTAAAGAATTATTCTTCTTGTTTCGATAGTGTTATGGTTGTGATCTCACATTATTTAATTTTAATAATTAACAAGAATAGTCACAACTTACAATCAAAACTTTGATCTTGCACAAGTTTGCAAAACAAGCGCTAGTTTTCGGAGATGACTCTCTCCTTGTTCACTGCATTCCGGAGAATGGCTCCGCATTTATCAAGGCATTAGTAACAGAGGGTCGAGTGCTATGTGATAATTTGAGCATGGAGGACTTTGCATTGTTTGTTTATATTACATGTTTCTATGCATTACATGAGAAAAAATTACACGTGTCGTTTGGCTTAAGCCTAAAAATATTATATAATTTGTTATATAATAATGGTAAAAACATTTTAACTAGAACATTCTATTGAACAATCTACGCAAATTAATTAAATTAATTTTTTATTAGTAATAAATAGTATTTAAAATAATTTTATTAAAAATAATAACAAAAATGTTTTATTTTGAATAAAAATAATATTTTAACGTTTTTATTTGCAAAGGTTTTACTGTATATTTATATAAAAATAAAATAAACTTTCATTCATTGAGTGAAGACAAATAATAACTTTAATTTTTTAAAACTTTATATCAACGAAACGTTTGACAACAAAATTGTCTGAAAACCAAATTTCTTTTATTGTGATTTTAACAGTGAGTTCAATATCAAGGACAAGTTTACTAATTATATGGTTAAATATCCATAACTATTTGAAGATTATATGAAGAAACTGACCGGTGTTATTGAAGTTTATCTTGATCCTAATAGACTTAAAACAGAAGAACTCAGATTTTTTTATTTAATGAGAGTTACCGAACCGTTCGGTCAAGACAAGCGGTAAAAAGCTTTGTTGGACACCCTTGCTTCTTTAAAATGTCGTAAATTATTTTGAAAATCATAACCTTGTTTAAATAAAATACATTTATATCAAATAAAATTAAATGCATTTTAATTTATATTTCCTTGATTGGCTGAATTAGAGTTCTAAAACGGTTAACCGGAATCGGTTTTTACCGTTACCGAACCGTTTTCGTTATGGTTCGGAATCAGAAGGCAACGGTACGGTTCGGTGCGGTTTTTGCAAAACGGTTTCGGTAAAAAAACGGTTTTTTTCGTTTTTAAAATATTAGTATTTTGAGTATTGACTACACAAAAATTGATATTATAATTAAAGACAACATAATTTTCAATAAAAATTATAAATTATTTATTTTTAAATTTTCATACATATACAGTTTGTATATAGTTTATATTGCACCCAACCATCTAACAATTCTCCAGTTTATGGATTTTTGGCGAAAAAATTCTTTGAATAACTATTTGAATTGGAAATATAGTCCTTATTTAAGTTACTTTTATAATAAATAATATTACCAAGTACATTGAAAAATCTTTTAATAATAACTTGAATATTAAATCTTAATCCATACAATATAAATTGTATCATGATCAAATTAAAAAGCGAATTAATAATTCCTTTCAAAATATAAATAAATTACTTAAATAACATTTTATTTCTTACTTTTCTACATTTTTTGGTTTATTTTTTCATGTTTATATTTCAAATACTTTATATTAAAAATTTCCTATACTAAATAATAACTAATAGAATATTTCTATATATAAAAATTTGGATAAATATTTAAAATACGATTTTTTCGGTACGGTTCGGTACGGTTCGGTATTCATCGGGTTGGGTGCGGTTCGGTATTTATTGGATTTGATAGGCTTCGGTACGGTTGGGTTCGGTATGTACAGGGTCCGGTGCGGTACGGTTTTTGAAATTCTTATGAATTTGGGGCTCTAGGCTGAATAGCTCTTCTGTAATTATTTTATCAACTGTACCTGGTCACACAATCACCAGTCAAAAATTTTAATAAAATAATGTCTTAATAAAATTTATTAAATCATATTTACAGTTATAAATATAGTGATATATTATTTTATTTTTAAACCACATTTTTGAAAAACTAGTTTACTAGATTAAATTTTATTTTTATTTTAAAATATTATTATTAAAAAAAATTTTAAATAATAAATTCATAAAATTAATTATTTAAAACTATTCTTTAAATGATTAATAAGCCTCTTGAATCGGCCTTGGAGTTTCCATCTTTTATCACCTTTCCTATTACTATCAAATATGTGACCTTGTTCGTTTTAAAAAATCGTATTCTATAAGTATTTAAGTTTTCAACTCGGAATAGCATTTGAAGCGCTGTTCGGTTCTTATCTAAAAAATATAAATTTTTAATAAATATTAAACATGTAGATTTTATTGATTACCATGATAATTTTATTCGATCTTTTAGTAGCCGTCCATATGATCACTAATATGTTTTTGAAATTTAAAAAATGCAAAAACTTTTGATATTTTTATGAGTCGCTCGCGAGAATTGACATATTGTTTGTCATAAAAAGTGCCGCATATTTTGTACATCACTTTAATGTAGGCGTCAATGAATTCATACATTTGTTGGTCAGTCGGGAACTCAATATAATCGAAGTCATTATATTCCTGACCACAACTATTCAAATTACTAAAATATCTATAATTTTAGCATGTTGAAGTTTGTAAAAAAAACTTAATTACATGATGTAGATAAGATTTATTATCCCCAACACTGTAGTTTACCAATAATTATATTGATTGATTTAATTAGAAAGTCTCTACTTATTATTATTAATAACTTTGGGCTCTAATTTGAGTGAACTCTTTTAGAATGATTACTTAAATTAGGTTTTGTTTTAAAAGATTTGTCACAATTTTTAATCAAACATTTAAACAGTTTTTCAGACGAATGGATGTGTTTTATACAATCGTCGCAAAAAGATATGGGAATTCAACTCGAAATGGAAATACCAATTTTACTAGGTTATGTTTGGAATTTTCAAACCAAATTTTTATGATTTAATAAATAGTTATTCTTGTTTGCAAATTATATAAAAAATTAAACAAGGTTTGAAGGCAAAGCCATATCCACTACATTTACGTGCATTTTACAAAATTTAATATATTTTATATAAT
>JAQFZM010003546.1:0-10927 GCA_034695785.1 Galumna obvia
ATCGGATTCCCATAATTCATCAATATAAGAAACATAAATTTTATTACGAAAAAATCTCCTTCTTAAAGGTTTATGTAGAGTATAAGTATATTGCGATGAAAGCCATTGCTTAACATCTTTAAGGGTTATATATGGATTAATATGTTTAGCATATGAATATAATTTTGAAAACCCGCCAAATGATGCAGGGTGTTCAGCAGAATAATATATTGTTGATAAGAGTTTATCATATTCACTCTTCGTCATCGTCGTGAGGAATATCCCATTCGTTCTTCACGTCGTTGTTTTTCAATTCATTTTCTACTTCATCCAACACTTCCTGATTCGACTCCAGAGATTTAACACTCGACTCTTCAGGAGTGTCCTCCGGCGGAGTAGTTGGATTCTCCTTTAGATTCGGTTTTTTGCTCTGAGTTGGGTTATCATTCAAATTGATTTGTTGTGGCCTTTTTCTTCTTCTAGTTGGCAAAGCAATTGATCTTTTTGGATTTTGAATATTGTTCTTTAATTCCATAAGTTTTGTTCGCATTGCTTCATTACGTATAAGATTAGGATTTATGTTGGCTTCATGCATCAAATTAATCAAATCAATAATACCTTTTTGAATACGAACCGGTTTTTGTGTCAAACTTAAGAGCTGGGCTAGATTAATATTTGAATTAAATGTTCCATCAGATTTTTTAATTCCCAAATTCTCGTCAATTCCTTTAAACAATATAAGTTGAAAACATATTTTTAAAATATTCATCAAACTCTCCAAGCGATTCGATGTTGGAATTTGTGTTTCTCCCATTTGAACAACATCGATTGTTTCGTTGTTTTCTTCTATTGATCCACCAGCTTGTTCATCAATATCATATGGTAAAACACGGAGCGGATTAAAATTAGCCATTTTTTGATAGCATAGACGATAAAACACTTATCAATGAAGGTATTATAATCGGTAAAATTCCAGATCCTTTTTGAATCACTTTTTGACGTTGAAGTGAACAATTTTTATTTTTCAAATTGCAAATTCTTTTCAAAACAGTTTGCTTTCGACGCAAAGTTTTCAAATGTTGCTTATCAACTTTTAGATGTCCTTTTAAAGCATTGTGAGCCAACTCGTGGAAGGCGTTGTACAATATTTTATCTCCACCTATTTGTTTCATAGATAGTATTTTATCTCTATTTTGTTTTGACATTTTAGATATCAATTTAAGGAGGGGCAAAGTTTTTTCTAGCGAATTAGAGAGCTTCATTTTATCTTATTTCAAAAATAATTGGCGTTATTGAATTTGAGTTGACAAATCTTTTCTCAACTTCTTCGGGAAATATTTTCGTTCTAATTGCTACTTGAGGATTTGATTTTGGGTGAAAATCAAATAGCAAATAGCTGAATGGTTCTTTGGTTGATTGGCGAAAAATATTTAAAATCTCTTTAGTTTTAAAGCGAAAAGTTTGCCTTGCTAATTGTTCAACTTGACTTTCATTTCTAATTCCCCTCATAAAAACGAAATAATGACTATTTATAGAAATTGTTCTCATAAAATTTTTCCTATTGAATAAATTTTGAACAATGAATATTACAGTAATTCTCAAGGCATGCGAATGAATTGTGAACAAATCAGAGAGTTCAGCCGATATATCTGTCATAAGATCGTCGAGTACAATTAGATCAGGTTTAAATTTTTTCATATCAATTAAAGTAGGTACATTCTTATAATAGATTATTTCAACATCTTTGCATGAAATTTGAGGGTACTTTTCCTTATAACACCAAAGAATTCGAAAAACTTGTTTATTAATATTGATAATTTCTTTCCAATTTTTAATCACTTTAACGGTAAATTCTGTTTTGCCACTTTGCGTCATCCCACAAACCATCATTGTGAAAGGATGATGAAATTTCAGATCAATAAGGCTAATATTTTCACTCATAATGATTAAGATCTTCTAATATTGAACTTGAATTTGAAAGCAACTGATTGACTTCGGCCCAATCAAACAAAAGGCCTCTATTTTTGTTATAATTTTTAAAATACTTCTTCACATAGATCAAATAAGGTTTTCTCATTCTATATATACTGAAATTATAGTCATGAGTTGACAAAATATCTGTGTATGTCAGATTATCAGTATATAATGTTATGAATCGAAAAATATATTGAAACTCTTCAGCTGTTAAAACAACAGAATTATGAGTTAATCTAGCTGTCAAAAATAGATGAGTTCCGTTGTTAACAACATCATTTGTAACTTGACGAATTTTTACAACACTTGTACTATTATCTTGATAGATGCAAACAATTTTAGAATAATTATTCTCTATAAAACCATAATTATTAAATAACTTATGGCACCCTTTTAAAGTAGTATTTGTATTCAATGCCAACATAAATGGTAACAAAAGGATGAATACTAGGAAATTCATTTTATAATCCCAAATCATTCAATAAAGAACTACTATTTGATAATAATTGAAATATTTCTCTAAAATCAAATTTAATAGCTCTTATTTTATCGTCGTAGGTTGAATTTTTATTGTTGAAATAATTTTTGGCAAATGTCACAAAAAATGGATCGTTCCAACGAAGTGTTACTATATCATAAGTTCTTCTAAATATATCTAATCTTGCTTCATTTAATCTAGTAAACCACTGAACAATTGCATTAAATTCGTCAGGAGCTAAATAAATATAATTCGGAGTTGATTTATATTTACCTGCACTCAACACTTTTTGTCCAATTTTCAAATATTTTGATGAATCATTTGATTTGTAAAAACTAACCCATAGGTTGACATTAGTTTGATCCAATTCATTATTTAAGGGAAATTCGTAAATTAGGTTAGGTTCTGATTCTTCAACATTATACACAGTGTGAAGACTGCAAAGCAAGAGCACAACAAAGAATGAATACTCCATGATGAATGATAGTAGTTATAAAGTAACACTCAATTTAAATATGAATAATTTTTATTGATTAAATGATAATAAAGTATATAAATGGTTATAAAATTTAAGATATTCAGAATATTGAATGAGATTAAATAAATATTGAATATATTATTCGAAATTTGAAATGCCATCAAGTAATTCAATCCTTTATGCAAGTTGTGAACGATGGCTTGAGAAGCAGGTGCTTAATGTGGCAAAGGAGCGATGCGGAGCTTTTTTGTCTATGTCGACACAATCGCTTACATAAAAACCAGATTTTTTGCTGAATTTTAGCGAATCCACGCCAAAATATTTTATATTCCAGCCTTCGTTAGTTCGTGCTTTTAGCATTCCTGGAGCCATCATTTTGCTAAACTCTGATGAATGTATATCTTCGCCATCAGTGAAAATAGCCATAAAACCAATATCCTCTGGTTTTTTCATTTTATCTGTGCAATTGATTGCAGTGACTATGGCATCAAATAATGCAGTACCACCATCAGGTTTATAGTTGTATGGAGAAAATTTGTCAATTTGTGATAATTTTACTCCTGTGTATACTTGATGAGTGTTGTGGTTAAACTTGAAAAGATAAAGTAAAACACTGTCGAATGGCGGAGAATTTAAATGATATTCAACAAGTTTGTTGAGCTCGTTGACAACATTAAACTGATGTGTCAACATACTACTGCTTTCGTCGAGCAGAAGAACTAAATGTGTTTGAGCCATGGTTTAATATGTTAGACAAATTGGATGATCGTGTTGATTTTATAGTGAATTTATCGTTTGTTTGCGCACTCTCTCGAATGATAAATTTTAGCATATGATTTTATTGAACTCTTGCAAAAAGGGTAAAAAAACGAGTGGGGGCGCGCACATTGAGCAGATCATTGTGATTAGAGTTTAGAAATGTCACTGAAATTTTTTGATCCACGCAATCGACATAAAGATATATATAGTTTATTAAGAATCTTTTTTCGAAATGGTATTTTTATGAAATTTTTCAAATAGACATTTATTGTCTTTAGGTTTATTATAAAGCGAAAGCAAATCTTGAGTCAGTTGATTGGTCACTCGCTTTTATAACCAAATGGGAGGGTTTTATAATCATTTTGAATCATTCGCTTATCAAGTATTACGTTATATGCTTTTTCATATTCTTTTTGATACACTTCACTATACTTGTTTGAGATGAAATTCATTTGATGAACATTTATGCTTTGTTTATCAGAAAAATGAATTGAAGTATCAAGTAAAGCTTTCATTGATTCAAAATTAATTTTTTTATTGTTGTCAAAATTTAATGATATTCCTTTTGCTTTCAGGACATATTCCGAAGTATTTGAATTTGGAAAAAACACTTCGTAACAATAGGATTTTGGACCAGTGCAAACCATACGTTTTATATATGCATTTGGTTCACTATCAGTTTTAAGTTCATTTTTAAAGTCTCCAAGGAAGTCACTAATTGGAGGTAATTTTGCATCCTTTTTATGCTTAATAAACAAGCTATCAGTGTCCATATATATTATTTCGTTATTTGGATCTTTGTTCAGCTCTACAATCCATTTACCGATATAAATTCTAGCTTCCGCTGTTGTAAAGGCTGCGTTGATTATATTTGAAGATGCATTTTCTTTTCGAAAGTTTTTCTTTTGGTTATATTTTACTTGAACTGCATTAGAAGAAACAAGATATACGTCATCAATTTCTAATTTATCATCGGTGAGCATTTGAAAAAATTTCTCTGTTTGATGAATAATTTCTGTTTTTTTCATAAGCTCATCATTTTGAGCAAATTTACCCCAAAAGCTATTTGCAGCCAATTTGTGAATATTTCTTTTTCCAGGATTATTTTCAATTTGGTAAAAATCTAAGTCAATACCTTGATTTACATTATAATCCTTTATATAATTTTGTTTCTCTTCAAGTGTCATATTTTTATTCGGCCAACCAGAGGCTTCAATTTTACCTTTAATACAATGTTTCATGAATTCGGAGAATAAATCTTTAGACATTTGTTCAAAATGCCAAACTTGAAATATTCTTAAAATTTTATAACCTAATTTTATACAAAATTTTAACTCAGAAGTAACCCATACACCAATTAAGACACGTTCTTCGACTTTATGTTTACATGCGTAATTTAGTTCTTCTGCGCATGTATAACATAATGTATACACGAGTTTATTATTAATTGTTGATGGTAGCATTGGATACATTAGGTCACACGGGGGTAAAACAACGCAATGTATTATTCCATTATATGTATCAATATTGTTATTCTGAAATTCATTTATAATAATTGGATGACCAACAGGAAAATCAGATTTCATCAAAATGAATGGGTACAAAGAATTTATATCTAATGATGAAATTATAAAATCTTCTTTCGCCTCGATACTTGTGACGAATACTTCTGTTCGTCCACCTTTAAGAACAGATTTCACTTCAAAAGGTGGAATCATTTTCAAGTCATTATAATTTCTTTTATATTTTTCAACAAATGATTTAACATCCTTATCCGTATCAATCATTTTCTTAAATTGACATTCCCAAATAAAAGTAATTTTAAAATTTTCTTCTCTAAGTTTTTTAAATCTTTTGTTAATTTTTTCATATTCTTGTTGCATATTAAGACCTGAAGTATGGCAAAATATGGCATGTCTTTTACAAGTATAACAATGTGGACACCCGTGATAGTAACAACCCAAAAATTCAAAAACTTCTTTTGTGTCAATGATAGATCCGTCGAAGACTAAATCTTTATAACGAAATTCCAAAAGTATATTTTTTGGTTTTCTCATATTTTGCATATAGTTTAGCCAACATTTCCCAACTAGCGATTGATTTCTTTTTGGCTCGTATCCATCTTTTGGAATTATGGCAATCGTTTTAGGTTTAAGATATTTTGTTCTAAATACTGTCATTACTGCTTGAGCAATAGATATATTTTCTGCAAGAATATCCCCACCAAAACATTCTTGCCATGAATGTCTGAAAACCATAACACAACGCATCAAAAGATAGACATCTTGCATACAATATTCTAAAAGTTCTTTATTGAATTCAAATTTTTTATTTTTATTTTCATTATACCAAATAAGGAATTTTACTTGTTCAGTTGAATTCATAAACTCTGGTTGATAAAAGGAAATATGCGGTAAATTTTCTGATAAAGAATCCCAATATAAAGGTCGATTGTATTGATGAGGAAAATATCCTTTAAATAAATTTTGAACACCAAAGGTTTTAGGTAGATCTCTCAATGGCATTGAAAGAAAGTTATGTGAATCTATAAATTGCATATTGAATATTTTCATTGATAATATTTTAGTTCCTTTTCTTATAGGATTTTTAATAATATAGTTATTTTCAAGACAATAATTATTTATAAATTGTAAATCGAATGCTTTACCATAATGTGCTATTAATTTTACTGGAATTCTATTCTTTAACCTCATGGATTTCTTAATACTATCAAGTCTGGTGTTATATTTTTTGAACAAATAAGTAATGAAATCGCCAATACAATTAATACCAAAAAATGATTTTTTCTCTGCGCCACAATATGAACAGAAACATTTTCCATCTTTAAGTTCGGGATCAAAGCAAAATTCACATGCTGTAATAAAACAAATAGCATTTGGATAATGACGATTTATTCCGATTGTATAATCATCGGAGCGATATGTTTCAATATCATAAAATATAAATATATTGGGTATATTTTGTTTAGGTATAGGTGATGTAATATAGCACCAATGACCAGAAATGGGTACAATTTCACAACAATTTGTACATCGTTTTTTATAACACATGTGTACTTTGCCTTGATATAATCTTTTACATTGAGGGCAATATTGATAATTGTTACAAATTTTATTTTTTTTGTGGTTTTGATAACACTGTTGATTCATAAAATAACGATTACATGCTAAACAATCAATTTTTACCACTTCTTTGCATTGTCCGCTTTCAAAGCAAAATCTACATGTGGATTCACATCTATGTCCAATTTTTGTCATATAACCTTTTAAACATTTTTTGCAATAATAATTGCATTTTAAAAATGCTTTAATTGACAATAGGCTGTCTGCATGATTTTGAAGAACAACAATATATATTTGTTTATCTTTATACGGACCAGTAGAAATGAAACATTTTGGTGGGGTTACTAAAATTAATTGATAATCGGTAAGAATATTTTGAAATTTTTCGAAATTATTATAATCCAAACCTTGTTCGTTACAAGTGATATTTGCTCGTAAACATAATTCCTTTGCCATTTTAAGTTGAATCTTCTTTGTATCTTCGCGGATTTTTCGCCACTCTCTTCCTTTAATTCCATCGACGTGTGCCTTTGACACAACAATAGCTCGAGGAAGGCAAAATCCATCGCGTTTAATTTGAATAACTATTAGATTTAATTCGCCAATTTTCAAAATTTATAAAAGTCCCTCCACCAATATGAGGGACTGCCACATTGATCATATCAATATCAATTTCGCCTAATAACAAAAATTGTTTATTTGATTGAACGACTTTTATGATTTAATTGAATACCATATCAATATTGAAATCTCGTTTCATTCGAAAAGGAACATTGATTTGATAATCCAGTTCCTGATTATTTAGTTGGAAACGAACCCGATTATCGTCGGGAACCCCATCCAACATAAGGAGGAAAAGATCTTCAAATGTATCCCTAATATTTTGTAAAATTTGAGTTAATTCATAGTTTTCAAAATTATTTATTTCATATGATAATTTATACGTTACAAGTTTTCCACTAGTATTAAATGATTTACTATATATATTACGTTCATTTATAATATTATAAGATATATTGAAACGGTTTGAAGCCATTTCGAAAATGATTATATAAAAGCTAAATATTAAGAATAAATAGTGTAAAAAATTTCAGTCAAGCTCCGCCTTTTTCTTTTTTTCCAATAGTTCTTCAAGAGTTCGGTCGCGGTTGCCCAGATATGTTTCAATATCTGAAACTATTTTCAAATGCATATCTTCGTATTCGTATTGAAGTTTACCAATTTGAAGAACTCGTTCACTTTCAGGAATACGTAGGAGCGACATCAATAAATCAAAGTTGGGCTTGAATTTAGCTTTCATCAATTTCTTCGCTGATTTAATGTAATCCAAAATTTTAGGTGATTGTATTGAATTTTCTTTTATCTCCGCTTCAAGCCATGGTGACATCATTTGGCTTAGAGTCATAGCATATATTTGACGGATCAATATGTTTAAGTGATCCCCATTTGATTTAAAATTATTTAGTAAAAATAATATATATTTTTCAAATTTGAGGATTTTTTCAATATCGTTCTCATCGAGAACTATGCCAAATATTTTGTCGCTATCAATAACACAGATAGCTTTTGACGAATCCGTCAATCCTGCCATAAATTGTACCTTTTTGCCCACATGCATTGAACATTGAGTGGGATGGCGCAGGGAGTTGTGAAACAACCCGATATCTTCCTTTCCAAATGTTGCATTCATTGCGACGGTTGAGTCGCCTGAAGTGATGTGACGCACTTCAAACAGAGCAATGCCAAGTGGTACTCCATCTTTGCGCATCTCAACAATGCGTCCCACTTTGTTGACTCTTTTCCGCTCATAGCGTATTTCAGAGAGTGGAAATTCAAATATTTTTTCAAACGTGAAACTCATTTCGAAAATGTAGATATTTGCTCAAAATTGGTAATTTTATAAAGAAATCTAGGGGGAGGAGTGGAGGGCGGCCTCAATTGTTGAGGTGTTTATTATAGGTATCTTCTGCGCAGATGCAATCATTTTGAATAAAATATATCCCCTCTGAATCCTTTCGAATTTTTAATAAAACTCACTTTCAAAATCCGCTTGCATTTTTAGGTAAATCCCTCCCTCAAATTCATATAATATCCGCGTTAAATATATTTTACAATTTAAAAAATATATAAAATCCACTGCAGTGGACTTTTTTCAATATTTTTAAAAATCAAAATAAATATTTTAGAATTTTGAAAAATTAAATAAAATCCACTTTAATGGATTTTGAATTTTTTCAAAATAAGGAATAATTTTTAATCATATAAACTAATGTAAAAATGGTTTAGTCCAAAACATGCGCAATTCTGTATTGGCTTTTAAAGCTCCATTATTTTTGCACAAGTTCTGCCACTATTCAAGCAATTGATTCTCATTTTAGTCATCTCTCAGGACAGTCACTTGAACACTCTAATATAAACAAATACAATCTTTATTCATTTAAATTAAAATATATCCCTATGAATCCGTTCGAATTTTTAATAAAATTCACTTTTAAAATCCGCTTAGATTTTTAGAAAAATCCTTCCTATAAATCCGTTATATATCCGTGTTAAATATATTTTACAACTTTGAAAAAATATAAAATCCACTGCAGTGGACTTTTTTTAATATTTTCAAAAATCAAAATAAATATTTCCAAATTTTGAAAAATTAAATAAAATCCACTTTAGTGGATTTTAAATATTTTCAAAATAAGGAAGTAATTTCAAACCATATAACCTAATGTAAAAATAGTTAAGTGTAAAACATGCGCAATTCTATTATTATATTGGCTTTTAAAGCTACATTATTTTAGCACAGGCTCTGCCACTATTCAAGCAGTTGATTCTCATTTTAGTCATCTCTCAGGACAGTCACTTAAACATTCTAATATAAAAGAATAAGATTGTTATTCATTTTGAATAAAATATATCCCATCTGAATCCGTTCGAATTTTTAATAAAATTCACTTTCAAAATCCGCTCGGATTTTTAGGAAAATCCCTCCCTCAAATCCGTTCACTATCCGCGTTTAATATATTTTACAAATTAAAAAATATAAAATCCACTTCAGTGGACTTTTGTCAATATTTTTAAAAATCTTAATAAATATTTTCTTATTTTGAAAATATAAAATCCACTGCAGTGGACTTTTCTCAATATTTTCAAAAATCAAAATAAATATTTTCATATTTTGAAAATATATAAAATCCACTGCAGTGGACTTTTCTCAATATTCTCAAAAATCAAAATAAATATTTTCGAATTTTGAAAATATATAAAATCCACTGCAGTGGACTTTTCTCAATATTTTCAAAAATCATAATAAATATTTCCTAATTTTGAAAAAATATAAAATCCACTTCAGTGGATATTTTACAATTTTTTTCAAAATAAGAATTTTTTTTCATTTTTGTAACAATTGAGAAAAGTCCACTGCAGTGGATTTTATATTTTCAAAATAATATAAATATATATAATTATATATATTCAGTGAGGATTGAAAGCGGATTTAAGGGAAAATTTATTCTAAAAATCCGGATGATTTTTAAAAGTGGATTTTACTAAAAATCCAAGCGGATTCATAGTGGATATATTATAATAAAAGAAATAGAATTTTATTCGCTTAAATTTGAAGGCTGAAGTGACTGTTCTAGTTGAAAACAAATGAGAATAAATTAGCAGAGCTTATGCTTTAAGTAATGCAACTTTAAAAGCCAATATAGAGTTACGCATGATTTGGACTAAACCATTTTTTACATTAGATTTTATATAAAATTATTTTTCTTATTTTGAAAAAATTGGAAAATTTCAAATTTAGTTTTTTAATTTTTTTTCAAAAACTAGTAATTTTTGTTTTGATATGAGTGTAAACAAAGCAATACCTAACTGCGCATGCGCTATATTGATTTTTTATTGATTTAAAAATTTTATATATATATATTTATTACTATTGTATTATTACTATTATATATTATATATTTTCATATTGAGATACAAACAAATTATATAAAATACAAACGTTTGATTCAAAATAATATTACCAAAATAGTGGCCAAACATCACCAATAAGAAAATATTTAAAATAGCATAAATCAATTCTTCTAATGGTGTTAAATACTAAATATGAATACCAAATTGAAATATTATAACCAAGAATGGAATATAATAATTGTTGTGATAAATTAGAAAAGTATT
>JAQFZM010003547.1:0-10926 GCA_034695785.1 Galumna obvia
TTTGTTATATTGAATGCATCGTCAGTTAATTATTCAGTGAATAAATACTATAAAATATTGAATTCATTTATTATTGTGTATTCTAATAAGAATATAATACGATATAAAAGAAAACAATATTTTAATATTAAACAAAATATTTCAACAAAATTAAAGGTTAGTATATTTTTTAAAAATTTTCATATGATATTTAATTTTTTTTAGATTAAAATATTGATTGAAAGCATAGCCAAGAAAAAAGTTGGCTTTTCATGTTGGAAATTTTTCACAATTAATTATTTTGAGTGTTATAAAGTGAGTTTTAATTTCCTACATATTATTTCATAGATCTTTAATAATTATATTTTACTAACAGGTAATTGCAGCTCTCTCTATATATTTTATCAAGATTAAAAATCATCATTAATAGATTTTTTAGCTATTTATTTCTCAATTAAATAAATAAATTATTTTTATTTAATAATTATATTTTATCAAATTTAAAAATAATTATTAAATGTTTTTGAAAATTGTTTAAAAATTCTTGTATTTTTCATTACATTTACATAGTAAGTGTAATATATGTAATCGTTTTGCACCCACTTACTCTACAGACTAATCTAACAACTATAAAGACGCCCCTACTCACTCTATAGACCCTACCACCCACTCTACCGACCTTATTACCCACTCTACAGGCTCACCCACCCACTCTTCAGCCACATATTGGAAAAAATTTCCCCTTTTTGATAGAAACGGAAGGGAGTGTTAGGTTGCTCTCTCTCTCTCTCTCTCTCTCTCTCTCTCTCTCTCTCTCTCTGGAAATAAATCGTTTTTTAGTAACGGGGAAATTTGGTCTTTTTAATAGAAACGTTCAGGAGTCCAAGGCTGTTCTATCCTTCTCTGGAGACAAACCCTTTAAATAATAACAGCAAAATTTTGCCATTTGGATAGAAACTGAGGTGAGTGGTAGGTTATTCTTTCTATCTCTAGAAACCAATCTTTTTATAGTAACTGGAAAATTTCTTCATTTTATAAAAACGTAGGGAAGTGTAGGCTTTGGAAACTAAAATAATTGTTCAAAAATTTTTCCAAATTCATCTAATAACTCTTCACAAAATGTAAACATAAAGAAGGTTTACAATACTATATAACAAAATAGAATATTTTGAAAAATATTGATAAATGTAATTCTTATGTAAATCAATGGGGAGTTTGGCGCAGTGATTAAAGGCACACATTCCTAGCTTAAATTCTGAAATCAAAAGCGTGTGTTCGTACCTAGGGTGGGGCGCACTTTATTCGCAGCAGGTGGCACCATATGATTAAACACTTGTGTTGTTGATGGTCTGCCAGCGTACGGGTAATTAAGGCTGCGTTCTGGCAAAGAATCGGGCCCGGACTAAGTACTCATGGTCCAAATATGAGTAGAATATTGTTGTATTTCCACTACAACCTCATTCGGAAGAAGGAGCAGCGTCTCTTAAAATATAAGCACATCTCCGCACTACTCGCATCAAACTCGGGAAACCAGTCCTTGTATACTCATAGCAGGGGCGTTTAGTGCGGCCACCGGCAGTATTTACATAAACCCTTTGGAGGTGGATCCTCAATTCTGCTCAGCAGGAATGTCAGTTCGCAACCCTGTTGCGCAACAACAATAGAACTTTCTCTCTCTTGTTCTTCCCCACAGCAATAACCTGTGGTTTCATAGTCCAGGGATAGCGTAAAATAGCGCGCTATTCTTTTTTTAAAAAATAAGTTTATTTGGAAGTGAAAGGCAAACAGAAATATTTAAGATTTTAATACTTTTGATGTTATCAAATAAAGTCGAATAATCGTTGATTTTCTCTTCAGATATTTTATATAAAGTTATATTTTTTAGTCCAACAAAATTATGTACACTATCCGAATGATACCCAATATTGCTCTAAATGTTGGTTTTTGATCTTTAACACCAGTGTCTCATAATTGATAGCACAATTATGGATTACATCCAAATGAAGAATTTAAGCTTTTGAGTCAATTTATATAATTAATTTATGGCATAAAATGTCATCAAATGCTAAATCAGTATAGAATTCAATCAGATTATTACAGTTTTTAATATTAAGTCAATTATTTTCTCTTAAATACTTGTGATTCAAATATCGATTACTACCCAAATGTTTAAAGACATTACTAATGTTTAGGCAGAAATTAATTGAATCCAAAATTGTACTGGACATAATTCTTATTTTTAAGAAATATTTTCAGATATTAGAATAATTTTAAATAATAAATTAACAACCGGATCAGTATACACATTATTTCAATTACTTTAAATTAAATTATTAGGTCTATGAATAGACAATCATTTGTCAAGATTTTTTCTTGAATAAAATCGTCATAGCATCTCCAAATTCGTCATAGATAACATATTCTAATTCATACATACATATATATTGTATATTTCATATGAAATACAATCTTGATTAAAATGTCTAGGTAAACTTTAATTATACAAGATTATTTTGAAAAGCAAAAAAATTTAAATAATAATATAATTGTAATCGATATTTAGAATGACGTCTCAAATATTGTAACATAAAAAAGGTATAAACGTATGGAAACTATTGACTAAAATAGCAAATATATTATGAATGTAAGACGTCATAAATAGAACATTACTCTACAAACAATAGCTCCAAAATATTCATTTATAGTAATTTAATATTAGGAAAAATTAATGTAAAATACGTTTGAATTTAATCAGTGATCATTATTTAAAGCATAAAATTTTTGTTTAATCTTTCATTCAATTATGATATCAATAAGTCGGAGAAGAGATTTCTTTCTCTTTCTCTAACATTGTTTTTTGGTTAATCATATGTTCGGTATAACTATAATTTAAAAAATATGAAATTTAAAAATGTTGTGGTTTTAATTAATTTTGTTTGCTTTACTTCAATTCTAATTAAATCTCATTTGGGTTCATCATTTACGGCAAATAAATCAGTGGCCGTAAATTATAATAACATATTAAAGGATGACATCAATGGTTTAAATTATAACTTTTCTGTAAGTTTATTATTTTTTGTTTAGAGTGACTGAATGAGTGAGTGAGTAAGAAAGAAAGAAAGAAAGAGAGAGAGAGAGAGAGAAGGGAGAGAGAGTCAGAAATATTTTCAGAATTTTTGTCAAACTTAAAGATAATTTCCGTTTTAAATTGTGAACTCAATTTTCAAAATTTATTGAATATATTATTTACATAACATTTTGTTGTTTGAAAATAATTTGTGCAAAATTATCATGTTAATTTTACAGTTTGAAAGTCAAAGTGAGTTATGGAATTCTCGGCGGAATATACCATCACTTCCTCCACAAAATCAGTTTCATCACTGGTCTAAATCACAAAATAGAGTGTTGTATGATACTTTAAATTAACCTTGTTAAAATTATATTTAGTTTATATTTTAAACTACTTCTAAATAATTTAAAGCTAATTATTAAAGTTCTTCTTCAAGGAATTAAACTCTTATGTTAAAATATTTCTAAGAACATAATTTTTAAATAAACTTGCAAATTAGAACAAATATTCATCATAGAAAATTTATCTTTGTAATTAAATGCATGGTAATTAAAATATTGTAATTTTAAATTAGTCTTTTTATTCAAATATCAAATCAAATAAATTCAAAAAAAATTAATTAATTAATAGTTTTTTATTAGAGCAGTTATTAAAGTTAAATGAAATGGTCTTCGTATTAATCGGCCAATAAAATTCCCAATCGGTTGAGAAAAGTAACTTGGTTGTGTAAAATTGGATAACCCAATTAATTTTGTGAATCAGCTAATACTTTACTCAAACGATTAGGGTAAGTATTGCATTTTAAACTTTTAGAATTAACTTTTAGTCAATGTTTATTATAATTTTAAACTATTATTTAACCTTTTAATACTTAAATTATTATCATTTATAAAAATTTTAAAAATAGTCTTGAATCTCGGTCTATAGATAATTTAAAATTAATCTAGTATTTTCTCATAACAGAAATAAGATAACTCCATCGGGTTTTGTAGGCGAAAGTGGAAAAGGAATTAAATATCTTGGGTTGAAGAAAAGTCAAAATAGCCTTATCCAAAATAAAGGCAAAAATATTGATGAATACAAGATACTAACAGAACTAATCCACAAAATAATTTGTAAACCCAAAGAAGAGTGCGATTCAAACAATGAAAAAATCATCGCTGAAAAATTAATGGCATCGGACAATAAGCCAGATTATATTGAATATATATTTGGCTTTTTAGGAGTCAGAGGATAATTGATAATACAATTCGAGTATTTATTTGAATAAATATTATTTTTATTGAAAATAAGATTATAAATTAATATCAAAATATATACACATATTTTAGAAATGTGTGAAAAAAACCTTATTATATCCTTATATTGCTATCATTATAAATTGATAAACTATTAAAATTAATTCCTTTAAAGAATTAATACCAGATATGGCCTTAAAGAGTAAATTTTGAAATAATATCCCTCTCAAGAGACGAAATGTCAGTTACCCCTTCTCTAGAAAGAAGAAAAATTTGCCGAAAAATAGTAAAATTTAAGTGAAAATAAGTAAAAACTTAAATTTTAAAAAAAGAAGTAATTTAAAAATTTTAAAATGTTTTTAAAGCAATTTTTAGTCATTTTTATAAATTCCTATTTATTAACCCTCGGGCCAAAATACTTTCTTCCAATACCCAAACTGGAACCGGTTGTTTTGGTCATGTTCGCTGAATATATACTTAATATATACTAAATATTTAATATAGTTTAATTTTCAGCAACAATTTATAAAAAATTATCTTGACTTATTATCTTTACATTATTTTCATTAATGTATTTGAAAATAAACCAAATAAAGTTTAGAGCAAATTATTTTTAGCTTTCAACTTTATTTTTATTAATTTAATCTTTTATAGTATGTTAAATAATTCTTAGATAATTCAAATTATTGAAATAAATATAAAATTTACTATAGACATATTGATAAAAAATATAATAAAAACTGAAAACATTTTTTAAATGTTTCAAATTGATTTAAAAATTAATTTTCTTAAAGTTATTTGTTTTCATTATTTTATTTATTTTTAAAATTTTAAAATTTTCTAACAAACGATAAGGGTGATAACGGTGGATATATTAAACACCTTGTTTAAAATAGATTATATTAACATTTCCTCTGTATCGTAGTATGAGAAATCAACATTTTATAAATAAACTTTGGTAAGACCTAAAAATCATTGCTGAAGTATTCGTTAACTTTGGCATTGTCGAAGACAGCAGTTAGCTGTCGAAACAATTATTTGTCGGCTTGAAAACTGCATTCAAAATAATATCGCAGTTAGCGATTAAACAATGGTTGCAAATTACCTACAATTGTGATTTCAAGTAAAGTTTTTATATAATTATAAAATATATATTTATACAGAATTTAATTTCAAATGAAGAGTTTAATTTATTTTTAAAGTGTTGATAATGAGATAGTATTTAAATATTTCATCATTAAATATAGTTCTTCAATCATTAAAAATCATTTTATAATTAAATAACTTTCGACCTCAAAGTAAACCTTTAAATGAGGAAATATCTTAAGGACTACAATTGATATATTTTTGTCATTCTTCTTATGATACATATTTGCTACAATTAATTTCTAAAAATTTTAAAAATCTATTGAAACTGGATTTTTATGTAGAAAACAATATATTTTTTGACTTAATTGCAATATTTTTATTTAAATATTTTTAATTTATTAAAGATTCAAATATTTATTTATATTTATTTTAAAAATTTGATAAAAGTATTCAGACAAAATATATTTTTAGTCATTAAAGTCCTAGGAATTAAAATGAAAGAGTAAAAATATTTATTTAAATATTCTGCATTACCTTGGTCATATAAAACAAATATCGAAAATTTTAATTTTAATTGAAAATTTTTATATTTAATACATTTTATTCAATTCTCTATTATTACACTCATTAATAAATATGAACGAGGTAAAATTTTGCTTATAATTAATTATTCCGTCTTAATACCAGTCAATTGTTCCAGTTCACCTTAATAAATGAACATTTCCTTAAATAACCATATAATCTCAAGGTTTATCGATTGTTAAGTTGTCATTTAACATTTTCGAATAAATTGCTGTGAGCAAGGCAAGAACCAAATGAACCAAGGAATTTATCCAGTGGTAACCAAGAACAAAGAAAATAATTGATGAGAGTCCCAAAAGAACAGATACTATTATCAGAATCAATAGTTTTTCCCGAATCAATCCAAATAAACCAAGAAAACTCATTATTGTTAACTTTACGTCAAATACCAGAGTGAGAACTGAAAGAAACAATTTTTTCAAAAATATTTTTATAATTTAACATGTTCATTCAAAATTATATTAAATTTATAATGATAAATTTTTTGGGAATTTGCAATAATTGTATAAAATCTATTATGGAAAAATACTAAAATAATAAGGGCATTTTTAAAATAATTTATTTGGTAAACCTTGAAAGACCTAGTGGTTTTTATAATGTTAAAGTTTCAAAGACCATCATGGGTATTTTTTAATTAATAAATTTCAGGGAGAATTTTGACAAATGTAAGATAATTTAACCTGCCAGATTATTTTGAAATTGATTGTTCAATAGCTTTTAACTTACTCATATCTTTTTTGATCTCTTCACGTTTACTGGGATCAATTGTTGATTCTTTTAGTTGAGCTAGACCAACT
Source organism: Galumna obvia (assembly GCA_034695785.1). Taxonomy (NCBI): domain Eukaryota; kingdom Metazoa; phylum Arthropoda; class Arachnida; order Sarcoptiformes; family Galumnidae; genus Galumna; species Galumna obvia. The sequence goes on from JAQFZM010003547.1 coordinate 6,756, forward strand.
ATCATAATAATTGAGTAAACCATATAATCAAGTAATGACAATATGTATAAGATTATCAAAATTATTTTGAAGCATTTAAGACATTTGCTATTTCGAGGATCCATTATAAAATAAAAATGAACAAGTAGAACTTAATTTCACAATTATTTTTAAAAATTATTATAAGAATCACTGTTTACAGACTACGAATTGCTATTTAAACTAAAAATGACTGATATATTGCTTATAAACTTAAACTACTATTCAATGAAAGGGAAATTCCCATTTGAATAATTTAATTTGTTATTTAAAGAACTGAAGTTTTAATATATAAATATAAGCAAAATATTAGTTATTTTTAGATTATATAACATTTTGCAATCATTGGCAGTGATTCTTATAATTATTTTTTAATTATATGTTTTTCCCTTAAAGGTAATAATAATGAATAAATGACCTTCACTTTAAGTACTTTAAACATTTCAAGGTTTATACTGAAAACGCTTCAGACGTAAATATTTTCTAACATTTATGTATGTTTATTACATCAAAATTCCGTTTATTATGTATTCATGATAAATTTAGTGAAATTTTAAACTCAATTGATATTAAATATATTACTTTATTAATTTAGATAAAATACGTGATACATGATCATGATATATATTTGACTAAGGATAAATTTGTATAAGAAAAAAATAAATGTTTATTAAGCTTTAAAATCATAAACATCTAAAAAAATAATTACTCACAATTCGTTTTTCTTTTAAAATATTTATTTCTTTAATACTAGATATTTATTTACTAAATAAAAACCTAAATAGCACAAAAATTGATGTTTTTGAGGTTTTTGAAAATTCCCCCCCTAATACCCTACATAGAATTTTTCCCAAAATGCTCTACACTACAACCGCCCTAGAACTTCGACCTTTCACCATCCCTGATTATAATTTCATAACACATTTTCTTTTTATTCAATTGTTTTTAATACTTTATTTATATTATATAACCTTGGAGTACATGTATTACCTTTGTTTCTTGAAATAACACCTGTAAAAAAATCGAGTAAAACCTATTGACATATAAAATAAACATTTACTATTAGTCAATTAATCACTATATAGTATAAAAAGCTAGTTTAATTTATATTATATTGCATCACTTAATACTTTGCCCGCCATTAATATTCTAATCACAATATTCAAGGAAAGTGTTTATTAAAAAATGACCTTGGTGTTAATTAACTCTTATAGTGAGCTCTTATAGTGAGCTCTTATATTGTGAAATAACCTCGAGTCAGTTATTTAAATTCAATTATAAAGAAGTTGTTTGTATAGAATTATGACTTTTTTATATAATAAAAATTCTAAAAAAATATAAATTATACCGATGTCCATTTGCCAGCAATAATTAAACCTATCAATTCTATACATCATAAGCTCTCTATAGAGACCAAGATTATTTAAATCGGTGACTCCCTGAATTGATTATCTGCTTTTTAGTCTCAAAAGTTGACTATTTGAGTTATTGCTAACAGGAAAACTAATCATGGTAATTTTTGAAAATTATTAATTTAAAAAATTATTTAAAAATAAATAACAATTTTACAGGAATTCTCTGAACACTAATTTTGTCATTACTTTGCTGTTAAGAATGCACTGAAAGCTGATAAAATATTTAATTAGAAATCAATTCAAAATAATCTTAAATTATCTTGATAAAATAGTCAAATTTTAGCTCATTTAAATAATAATAAAATTTTCAAGATTAACTTTTTTAAAAATAAATTAAAAGTTAAAATAAGTAAAAAATAATAAAATAGTTTTTAACAATATTTAATCAAAAAGTCATTAAAATTTATTCAATTAATATTAAATTATAAAATAATTAGTAAATCACTGAAACTATAATTTGAGACAAATATAATGTAGAAAACAATTATTAAAAACTCATTAAAAACAAAATCAATTAGTTTTTCAATACTTAATTTGAATGTCAGACAAATATTTGATTAATTCCATAAAAATTCTTTTACTACTTCTAATTTTCCTAATATATACATGATTTGACCTTAACATTATGATATATCTATATACTCTAAGAAACTTTTCAAGCAACACTAGGAATGAAGCACTAGAGAAAAAGTGTCAAATCTTGTATATCATCACAACATACCGCTGATTACAAGCAGAGTTTCTAATAACAAGAATACAATACAAGTAATTATTTATTGTGTTTTTGAATAAATTGAATATTTTTAAATAATTGTTATAAAAAATTGTATCATTTATTAAATTATATATTTAATTGAAAAAGCACCTTGGTGCTTTTGGTGCTCAATATCGCACATATAATATAAACATTCAAATTTATATAATCAATACTATGTTAATTATAAATATAAGCCAACACAACTTCATTTATATATTATGAATATTAAATAGTCTTTTACAATTTTTTAAAAATATTTGACATATTTTATGTTAAAAAATATTTTATTATTTATTTATACAGTCTTTCTCAATACATGGGTGAATAATTTCTAAAACGAGTTGGCTAATTTAACTAGGTTACTGTTGGAATTTTTAAATCAAATTCATGTCACAGGTTTATTAAATGTTCTAGTTTATAAAATATACAAAAGTTTGAAAATGACCTTGCAAATTTTTAAAATATACATATTTTTGTAAAGTATGCCAAAAATATGTAAAAATTTTAAAAATTACCTTGTCATTCTTAGGCCGTTTGAGATTTTTTGAAAATTCTAAATGTTTTATGTACAGAATTAAAAATAGAAAAAAGCATTTTCCTAAAACTTTATTTGAACAACCTGATTTAATATGACATCTTAAAAAGTGTCAAATTGTATACCTTACTAAAAATACTATCAAATAATCAGGAGACAAGATAAATTAATTTTGTACAATTTAAAATAAACAAGACAAAATTATCTAAATTTATATTTAAGGAATTTAAAATATATGCTTCATAGCAAATATAATGAGCATTGGAATACGGAGTTCAGGTCTTACACTCATTTTTGCACGTAAATTATTTCTTAAATATTATTAAAAATAAACTTTTTTCCAATATTTAAAACTTAATACATGCTAGCTACAACTCTTGGTTACAAAATGGCACAATTTTTACCTAGATATCAATTCTGAATGGATAGTAAACATGGAAAGTTTGTAACATACCCCTTAAAAAGTTTTCCAGTCAATGGCAAAATCCCATAGGACGTAATTTATGTAAACTTAAGTTTTGAAGAAAATTACAAGGTTTTTTGGTAAAAACTGAAAATCTATCACTTTTCTTACTCATTTTTATTTTCTATTTCATTTCTTAATTAAAATTTCATCCAGTTATATTTATTAAATGTATTTAAAACTTTTTTGTAATAAAACAAACAAAAAAGTATCAATGGAAAAGTGGCGATTGGTGTCACCCCGTTCTTTTAAATCTAATTCGAATCCAAATATAATTTTTAATTAACAAATTATATGAACATAGAGTTGAATAAATAATCTTTCATATGATATCAAAAATGATTATTATTGCAATTGTTTTCATAGATTGATTTAAATTTTTATTTTGGTGCTAAAATGAATGTAAAACCTGTAAATAATAAAATTTTGGAAAAGCTAATTTTTCAATTATATTAAAATAACTCATCCGATTTTAAATCTGTAAAAATAATATAAAAGAATCATATCTAAGATATTAATTTAGAGGGATTTTATTATACAAATTTATTAGGGTTGGTTACAATATGTCTCATTGTGGCATATGTTACACAATATGCCCAAACCTGAATATGATTGAGTTAGGATGATTTTTAATATGTATCTAACAAAGGAAGAATTATATTTTAATTTGACACCATAATGAATAAAATCGAATAACAAATAACAGAACTACAGTTAATTGAGTAGCAAATCAGTAATTTTTGTATATTCGCATTCATATACTTATCAGTAGGGCAACATGGATCTACCCACGAAGCACTGTGCAAGGCAGGGCCTTTTTTCTCACCCTTTTCTATTGTTCTCTCCCCACCAAGAAAGGGGAGAGAACAATAGAGAGTGAAAACTCGAAAAAGGGTGACAACAATGGAAAAGGGAGAGAACCCAAAAGCCCTGAGGAAAAAAAAGGGTTACAAAAATTTTGATAAAAAATTAAGCAAAATTCA